>PVJA010011076.1:34087-55701 GCA_004027025.1 Myocastor coypus | reverse complement strand
CACCCCGGAGTGTTGTTGTAAAGCATAAGGATATTTTCAGTAGTCTTCAGTAAAGTGAGATAAATAAAAACCCTATTTACACATACGTACCACTATACACATTTATCTTCATTGTGTGGTTTCTAATCACTTATTTCTGCTCTAGTGTTTCTTCTTACAAGATCACTGCCTGGAATTTTGACTTATGTTATATGTATTAGCTGAAACAACAAATAAGTTGTAAGCTCCTGTTAGAGAGAAGATGAATTTATTTATTTATTTATTTATTTATTTATTTTATTATTTTTTTTTGGGGGGGCCCGTTAGGTTTGCTGGTTGACTCTTCAGCTGGTGCTCTCCTCGCCTGGCACACAGTAGGTGCTCGGCATGTAACTGGGGTGTATATGTGACAAAGATAGCGTGCACCCAAGAAAATAATCAAGCCCATGAAAGACAATGTGAAATATTCTGATTCTGCATAAGAGGTTCAGAAAATGGAGTAACAGAGAGCTGTTTCAAAAATTGGCGAAAGGGAACAAAAAAAAAAAAAAAAAAAAGTGCCACTTGAGCAGGGTTGTGAAATCTGGATTTGGCTGGCGGGTGAAGGAGGCCAGGGAGATAGCGAAACTGACGAAAGCAGCAAGTAGATGTAAGTGGACAACAGTGACCACTCAACCCTTAGAGTAAACTAAGATACTTGATGTCCTCCCTTTTCTGATTCACTCAGACAGCTTTGTTTTTTTTTTTTTTTTAACAGTGACAATTAAGAATGCACATGCCCATATTTTTAGAAGCCACTGTATATATTTTTCAGTTTGTAATGTAATGGTGAAACTCAAAATATAAATCAGTTCTAAAGCATAGTAGAAAAACACACTTGTGATTGCCTCAAAGAAATAGATCTAGAGGGTAGGAGAGACCTAGATGTGAGTTGTGGGTCCCAGTTTGTGACAGCTGACCAGTGGATGAACACCTGCATGAGTTAGTAGGCCTTCACTGTAGTTTGAAAGGCAAACAAATGAGTGGCCTGATTTTTGTCTCACTTCCTCTGTAGTGTTATGTAACTTGACCCTTGTTGAGTTTGTCTTGCTTGGAAACACTGAGCTAAAATTCAGTTATTTTTCCAGTGACTTTGGCCAGGTTCACTTTTTACACTTATGTTTTCACCGACGCATTAGAAATAGCATTTTATGTCCATTAGTAATGTGTGTTCATCATTTTAGAGGTTATGTGCTAATTTTGATAGGTCATGATTTTTTTTATATGTGACATGTCTCTGTATTATGAATAATATCACAGTGTGACTTTATCCTTCGTTTCTGGGGCTGATGATCACATCTCTCAGGTTATTGCTAGAATGCTCTGTTCTTGTTCTAAGGCGTTCTGATCATTAGTTATTTTTAGGTTTTATATGGTATCTTCTGTCTGAGCAGCTCAAGGCAAATTTTGCCAACACGAACAATCTTCTTTTGTCAGTGAGTTTCAGTTTTGACAAGGAAATAAGTAACAGTAATTTCCTGTCCCTGTATATTCCACCAAAAATCAAACTGAACACTCCAGGTTAACGGATTTGGTTTTATATAGAAGCTTAATAGGAAAAGCTTAGACTTTGAGCCACCAGCAAGAAGGCTGAACCATTAAAACAAAATGCTGAAGAAAGGACTTTCAGCAAAGGCAGTGGCAAATAGGAAGAGGATTGTCAGAAATGCTGTGGGTGGTTGCACAAAAACCTCTGTGAGGATCTTTTTAGTCAACACAAGTGGGTCACTTAATTTTTCCAAGCGAATGCTCTTAATGGGGAAGCTTCAGTTGCAGTCTTACTAGCCAGAGCTGTCTCATTATAGGAGCTGTGGTCCAGTCTAGGAAATGTTTATTTTGTAACTAACCCCTTAGGCAGTGAAGGGAACTGTTTACTATTTCTTCTTGCTCTCTAGTGTTATTTATTTATTTATTTATTTATTTATTTATTTATTTCTTTTAACTGCTCTCTCTTAATTAAAGAAATCACGGTTGAATTTCAGAAACCTCTCCAGGGGAAATGTAAAACAAAGAAGAAGATAAAGAAATGAGAAAAGAAGAAAGAAAAACAAAGGAGAAAATATGTTTAAGAACTATCTATATATTTTGCTCCTTTTCTCTAAAGATTTATTGTTTCCAGAAGAATGATTTCTATATTCAGTTATCTTCTTAGGAATGCATATGCCTCTGCATGCATGTGTGTGTGTGTGTATGTGTGTGTGTGCGTGTGTGTGTGTGTGTGTGTGTGTGTGTGTGTGTAGGCCTGTATAAGAATCAGGACTCCACACACACACACATATATCCACGTCTAAGCAGCCTGAGGCTCTCTCACCAGCTAACATTCTTGATCTTCTCCCAGGAAAGTGAAGTCTGGAGGAAGTTGAAACCTCGGGTCTGGATTACAGGGATCAGGACTACAAATGGCTTGTTAAACAATGCTATGCTAAAGGGTAGGATAGACAAGAGAATCTAATGCTACACCATAAAAACAAACAAACAAACAAAAATCATTTATAGGCTGTTAGGAAAATCTGAATTCTCAATTTGGTTAGCATTTCATTTTACTTTGCAAACATAATTAATCAATGTCAGTGGCACAGTGCCTGCCTAGCAAGAGCAAGATCTTGAGTTTGATTACTAGCACACACACACACACACGCACACACACACGAAAAAAAAAGAAAAGAAAAAAAGAGAAAAGAACAATGACCCTATGTTATTGAAGTGACTATTGTCTTTTCATTATAGTCAGTAAAAAATTAATAGTGACAGAAGTCTGTGATTTTAAAACATATATGTAAGACATATTTAAAGCATCCACCTATAATGCAATATTTCCATCTACTCCAGAGTCACTGATTTTTTAAATATTGAAAGTTGATAGTTGGTAAAAATTTATTCTTAGTTTGACAGGGAGCTTAGAATCACTGGAATATGATATGCATGTTGAAATTTTAAAAACTGAGTTCTTACAGTAGGTACAAGAAGGAATAACTGCAATGCTTATTTTTTATAGTAACTGTGCCTCATATGTTGTATAATTAAGAGAATGGTCTTTTATTTAAGACAGTGACAGTACATAAGTCTAAATAATGGAAACGCTCCAATTTCTTAATTTAGGATTTGAACATTTATGTATATTGTGTACGGCTTGAGACTGCCTCATTATGTGAATCGATGGCCACTCTTTGGAAATGGCCCAGTGTCCCACTTTGGACTGCCCTGTGGCCCAGTAGCTCAGCTCAGTGGACAAAAGCACCTGCTTAGGCAGACACAGCGGCCAGGATTCAATTCCCAGAGCATGCTGGCCCCTAATCCGTGTAGCACACTGAGATGGCGACTGAGACTGGGCTTGATGGTGCATGCCTGTAATCTCAGCTCTTGGGAGGCTCAACACAGGCGGATCACTACTACAGGTCCGATCTATATAATTAGACCATGTAAACCCTGTCCTAAAATGTATACATACACACAAAAGAACATCATTTCATTATTCATGCTGAGAGCCAAAGAGGCTTCTGGAATTGTCCAGCTGAAAGGACAAAGATCACAGACAGAAGCTCTTCAAATGCATTTATGGCTGAACACATGGCATGAAATTCATGCTGATAGTAAAATAAAACTTCTTTGTATTGTAATCTGAGTACCTCAAGGAAAAACTCCTACAAAACTAGGAACTAAGACATTTTATGCTAGGTACCAAGACACTGATTAATGACTTATCCTCAGTGGTATGCAGAGTTTCTATATTTTCCTTTCTTCTGCTTTATGCTCT
Organism: Myocastor coypus; assembly: GCA_004027025.1. Taxonomy (NCBI): domain Eukaryota; kingdom Metazoa; phylum Chordata; class Mammalia; order Rodentia; family Myocastoridae; genus Myocastor; species Myocastor coypus. The sequence goes on along the minus strand of PVJA010011076.1, from coordinate 51,929 downwards.
CCCTTAAGTAAAAATAGCAACCCCAAAGTAAATTTGTTTATAAAGCAAATAATCATTTTGAAATGTCAATAATAAAGTCTTAAAGGCCTAATCTATCACTTTGAAGAATGTTGCATTCATATTGTAGATTGGTTTTTAATAAACTTAAGATTTCACTATGTAATTCTTTATGCTTTAAAAGTGTCTGGTGTAAATTGTGTTATATGATTCTTCCAACAATGCCATGAACAGAATATAGTCAGCATTCTTCCATGTTACAGCCAGAAAAAAACATGACTGCTCAGTAAAATAACTGATTTGCTCAAGGTCATTCAGAAAGTAAGGACAGAGCTATCACAAGAATTTCATTCACCTCATTTTTATATTCATCATCTTAGACTAATTATTTAAAATTTTAGAGAGCATGATAAAACCTCTGACAATAAATATCTATCTACTGTATTTATGATTTTTCATTTTTAAATGCAAAAATAAAATAAATAAAATGCATTTGGTATGGGGGTCACCTGTGCAGTTTGGACTCACAGTGATCCTTCTGTTTTCAGCCTGCCCAGTGCTGGGATTACAGAGATGAGCCACCATGCTGGTCTTGGTGTCTGGTTCATCACACCTGGGGGTGGGCCAGCATAACATGCAGTGCTGGGGATCGAACCCTGGTCCCTGCGCTTGCCTAAGCAGGTGCTTAGTCCACTGAGCTATCTCAATGCTTTCTAATATAATAGAAATATAAGCTTTTATTATTTTTTCCTTTGTGTTTATTTTTTCTACTATCTGTTCGTGGGATATTGAAAATCAAAATATAACTAGTAAATATAAGGGACAAGGAAAATATAACTTCCTAATTAAAAAAACATTGACAAGGCTAATATTTATATTATGTATTGGAAAAGTAAATGAACTAGCAATTGATGGTTTCAAGCTAATTTTTCTTATGGTATCACAGATTCTTTAGGAACATGTATGTAAATTGTCAAATGGAATCAATAAATCTAGCAAATCTCTCTCACACTCCCATAGGTAGATGGTAGTAATGTGACATTGATGTATTGGTAGCTTTTACTGTTAGCAGGTTATTATAATTGTTGGCTACAGAGAGCTTTTGTAACTTCTAAGATCTTCTGATGTTATGTCTCTACACAGTGTCAGAAGTGCAGCACCAATGACTGAATTATTTTCTCATGTTTTTTTTTTTTTTTTTTTTTTTTTTTTTTTTTTTTTTTTTTTTTTTTTTTTTTTTTTTTTTTTTTTTTTTTTTTTTTTTTTTTGCCTGATATTGACTCTAGTAAATGAAAATTGCACGTGTTAGTAATAAGCAATCTTTAGGCTTAGTCAAAGTGAACAGTTTTCCAATGTCAGAACCAGTTAGTCAGGCTTTGCAGAACTGACCTACATTGCTTCTTAATGCATCTCTTTGTATAAAGGTAATTCTAATATTACCATTGACCTACCTATTACTTAACCTCATTTATTCAATACCTTCCATTTACAGGATATTTTAAAGATAAAGAAGTAGGAGGTGTTATGGCATAGAGTTAAAAAGAGGAAGGGTTCTCTTTCATATGAATAATGAACTTTATATTATATGAATAATCTGCTTAAATATGATTTTAAATATTTTATTTGATATGAGCCATGAATACCACATTAATAAAAGCCCTTGTTATAGATACCTGTGAATATTTTACTAAATAATGCATCAGTAATTACCAAAATTTTATTTTAAATATATAGAAGAGTAACTTTATGAATATAAGTACATTTTGGTATGGAATCTTAGTAACATTATATCACTAACTATTAAGCATTTATCCATATAATCTTTGCATTTAAAATGTCTACACAGCTACTATTTATCTCCGAATGAAGTTGCGAAAATTGAAAGTACTGCTTTGGTTTATGTGAAGTGCAACATTTCGATTTTTATTATGCTAGCAATGAAGATTATATATTGACCTATCAGCTGGGTTTTATGTCTACGTTTTATTTATAAATATCTTGCTGTCAGAGTCTGTATGAATGTGGGCTGAATTGCAAAAGTCAGACACAGTTGGACTTGAAATAAAGTCCGCATTCTAATTCCAATCTGTCTTCAAGTACGAACCACTCAGTTTTTCATGTTTGTTGGAATCCTCCTAAGACTGGAATTTCCTAGGAGATATCCAGGAGTTTTGGGACTGTAAACATCAAAACAAATAGCCTTTCTTGTAGTGCGCTATGTCTAGTGCTAAATGAATTCAAGAAGCTTGTATGTGTGGAGAAAGCAATATAAATTTTTTGCAATCTTATAAATTTGCTTCAGTGCAAGTTCTGGTCAAAGATTCATCTCAGGTATATAGTTTTAGAGATAATTTCTGTGCTATTCATTGCATATCATTACTTTGTTATTATTTGGTAAGTCATAACTAAAAATGAAATGTTATTTTATACACCAAATTTTGGCACCAAATTTGTTGACATGGTAGATGAATTATGTAGTAAATATTTATTATGCTTCATATCAGTTACATGTAAATATGTGAATTTATATAGAGGCATACAATATTTTTAAATTTAATCTTCAAGATCCTTCCAAGTGTTAGGTATCTTTGCATTGTAAATTGGGTAAAGAAAAGCATAAGACAAGTAAAATAAAACATTGATATTTAAATATGTTTCTAAATGTGGGCACAAATTTATCTTGATTCTTCTACCAGAAACATCACTGACATCTTTGAGAAGTGGCTCATAATAATTTGTTTTGGTTTATCGTCAATAAAGGTCCTGATGCTTTAAGCTGATACAATGTTCCTCAGCTAAAAGTAGATATTTCTCAGTCTTCTTTGTATGTGGATGTAACTATAGGATCAGATTATACCAAATGAAAATTAAGTAAGATTTGTGAATACTATTTCTAAAATGTCTTCTTAAAAAGAGAAAGGTTTTTCCTTCCTTTCTTTTTCTTGTTACTGAGAATGTGTTATGAACATAGCTTTTGCCGGCATTTTGCGCAAGCTGATGACGATTTTGAAGATGGAGCCAAGTCTGGATGATGACTACAGACAAGAGAAAGAGAGGATGACTACTTTATCAAAAGACACATTTATATGAAAAGTAAAGAAAGATTATGGCTTTAGTTACCATTGACTTGTTGAATTTTCATGATGTGCAGTAAGCAGAATCAGAAAATTGATATTACATAAGAGAAGTGGATGGGGAAGAGAATGTTTTAATAGTTAGAGAAAACATGTGACCATGAGGTGATAGGACCTTTTTAAGTTGTTGCCTGCTATATCTTAGAGACCTCATGCTGTCAAAAATTGTAGTCATTAGAGCATTGGTGGAAATCATAACATCCTACTTGTTTGAAAGTAACTTTGCTAAGAAATGTTTGGGCAGGGCAAAGAATAGATGACCGTCGCTGGTGAGATAGCTGAATGGACTAAGTGCCAACTCAGGTAAGCGCAGTGATGGGTTCAGTCCCTGGCCCCACATGCTACACCGGCCCTGGCCCTGGGCACCCTGAGCCAGCCACCGAGACCAGGCATTGTAGTGCACATCTGTAATCCCAGCATTGGGAAGGCTGAAACAAGAGGATCACTGTGAATCTAAGTTGTGTAGTGAGACCTTGTATTAAATACATAAATAAAAATAAATGATGCAACAGTGAAATGATAATACAATGATGTCACTGCCACTATAATCTTTCATACTGAGCCCAAGGATCAAGGATGACCAAGTTTTACTCTCAGTCTCTGCACTTGTCCTGTGGAACCTGAATTCTGTTACTAATGCATGACCAGAGAGTGTAGACTAAAGTTTTCATGGATTTTAATCCAATAGTTTAAAGGTTTAACAGAAAAAGTGGCATTTAAATAGCTCTCATAGATGCCGGGGACCCACAACATCAAAGTCTCTCTGGAAGTCTCCAAAAAATTTAACCTATGACAAATCAATAAAATTAGGATAGACTAGCTTTCAAATAAGAAAGAGTTTGTGGGAAAGACATATGAGTCGGTGGCATTTCTCCAATAGCGCCCTTCTTTTCTCTGTATCTAGATATCTCCTGTTCTCCTCTGCACTCCACGCTCACAGTTAAGAATCCTGGAAAACATTTTATAGTCATAGTAATCCTAGGAACTACAATGTACATGCTATTTTCCTAATTCCTTCTTTTATCATTATTTAATTATTTGGCCTCTTTTAATTTCTTTCCTTTTTGTTACATCCATGAGAACATGAGTATGTAATCTTTTATGGAACCCTTGATCGATCCAACTAATGTCATCCATATATATATATATATATATTGTCCTTTTGAGACAGGGGGGTCTCGCTATGCAGTTGAGGCTGGTCCTGAGCTCACTTTTGTAGCCCAGGCTGGTCTCGAACTCACACCAATCCTCCTGCCTCAGCCTCCCGAGTGCTGGGACTACAGGCATGCGCCACCACGCCTGGCTAATATTTTAGATTTTATGTCTCACCAAGAGGAAAATAACTAATCAAAATTTCCGCATTTACGTGTATCAGCACAGAAATCTCAGTGTGTATCTCAGGCAGCAATCTCTCTGACCTACTTTATCCCGATAGATCTTATTTCAAAGCTCTCAGGTCCCGTGTTATCCTTTCCTGTCCATCTGCCTTTCCATCTTTAAATTTTGACTGAAAATTGTTTTTTAGTAACTGTGAATAGTATCTCAAAAACATTTTGCCTGTCCAAGGACTTCCTCTGCTTTACGTATGCTACAAGGGTTTAGAGTTTGTCGTGTTGCAGAATTCTCTCTCTCTCTTTTTTTTTATTTTACATTAAATTTCTCTTAGTTGAAGGGTATTCAATTTTCTTCCAGATAAGATTTACTATCTATGTTTCATGCCTCCCAAGTGTCAAGAATTATATCAAGGTGTCCTGAAGTCCTTTAAAAGTTTCAACAAATGAAGAAGAACACACTTCAATGCTAATAAGAAAGATTTGCCAAGATGGTTTCTAGAAGGTATTGTAAAATGAAATAAGTAATTTTTGAGCAGATTTTTTCACAATATAACATTTTAAAATAATTTCAGTGCTTATCATTGAAGTGCTACTTTTTATAATCATTCTAAAGTATTTTTAAAGAGAAAATGCTTTCTCATCTGTCATGTTAACCAAAAGGCTATATGTGTTATGCAATATTAAATTTATTGCATTTACATAGAATTATAAAGTTTTAATGGGGTTGGATTTAAATGCACTTTAAATCTTGATATTATTTCCCATTTTTGCTGTTAATAAAAAACCTGACTACCATATATCCAGGTGGAATCTGCTTTCTCCTTTGTCTGCAGTGATTTAACTTTGCTCTGATTTGCATCTTATTTACTAATTAACCTCTACCAAATCTCCAGATTTTAAACACTGATCCCTGGGTGTGATTCACTTGTACCAAAAATGCAGTTCTACTGTCTTGATAAAAGCACTTTCCTGCATGTTTGGGAGATAGTAGAAGCAGATGAGTTTTTTGAGGGTTTTCATGGGACAGAAAAACAGAAACAATCACTACCTTTCGAGCCCCTTATTACTTCTCATTTAATCCAGTTTTAATCATTGAAGAACTTCCCCTTATATACATTCAGAAATTGCTTTATATTCTTCTTACAGAGAATTTACTAGAAGTCATGGATAGTTATAATTACCTTGACTGCTCATGTACATATATTCAATTATATAAGCTACCGTAAGCATCTTTGTTTAGACATGTAGTTCTTTTAGAGCCCATATTTTAAAATATTGGTAAGGGAAGTGAGTATATAGCTCAATGGTAAGGCACTTGCCTAGAAGCTTAGAGGATCTAGGTTCACCTACAGCAACCCAAAAAGAAAATAAATGGTACAATGCACTTGAGAAAAATGTTTGCAACTATGTCCTCTAATTTCTTTGTAAACTTAAGTGCTTGTTGTTTTATTTTGCCTCTTTTTTTTTCTTTAAGAATGTCTGTTATCTTTGCTTTGAGCCTTGTGTTTCTGATTTTCTCTGCTACCAGTATTGAAGAAAATAGCCACAAGGAAGGTACCTGTGTTCCCCGTGAGATGAAACAAATAAATCATTTACTGTTTGGAGGAGAAGGGTAAGTAATTTCCTCACCTTCTTTTATTCCTCTCTTTATTCTGCAGCTTTGCTACCTCTAATAGCTCCTCTGTAGACTTCTTCCTGCTGTAGTGCTAAAATAATTTCTCATTAGCTAGACAGGCAACAGAAAAGTAATGCCACAGCAGCATTTGTTAGGGCCGGGGTCTCCAAATAATAGGTGACTGAGGTGCCAGTTTTAAAGAACTAGGCAGCAAAATCTTCATTTTCAAGAAGTTAAAATATCAGGACAAAAAGTGACACAGGAAATAAAGAAACTGAGCTATGTGTCATCATCAAGCACAAATTGACAGAGGACAGTTAGAGAAGGTAGAGCTGTGAGAGGAGAATGCCTTGCAAGGAGGTGCAAATCATGGAGGTGACTGTGCTGATGCTTATCACCAAGGGGAGGCCTGTGGGCACGCAGATGCAGGAGGGCGCATGTGGGTCCCACATTCAATTGCTTCCCTTGCTAATGATAGAATGCTAAATCATACACGATTCATCTTGGAGGAGAGTCGTGAGCAATGATGGACAAGAAATCAAGCAAGAAACCAAGCAAGGAAACTCCCCTTTGTGTATAAAACGTTCTTTGCATTACTCAGACAATTAAGTCACAAGATAACCCAGGAGAGAGATGCTCTTTATAGATGGTCAACGGGGGAACCGAGAAGTTCAGTAATTTGATCAGTTCTCCCTCAAATAGCGTATGGTGTCACTAGAAGCCAGCCCTGCCCTCCATAGGGAGCAGTTTCCAAGTACTTTTGAATGTTTACATACAAATGTCCTTTGGTACATCTCACATTACCAATCAGTATGCATTCTTTACATTCGCATTTGGGAGAGAAAGCCTCCTAGGCTGCCATGCAAAGCATGCAAATCATCTTCAAAGCCCCAGCTATACCCAGAGCATCAATATCTGACAATTTATTTCTAACAGATCCACAAGAAAACATAGGGCATCTAAAATGAATAGACATTTCTCAGATAAAGAAGTAGGAATGGCAAATACATACATGAAAAAATGTTCAACATCACTGATTATTTGAGAGATGCCAACTAAAACAACACTGAGATTTCACTTCACTCCAGAAGGAATGATTACTATCAAGAAATCAACCAATAACAAATGCTGGACAGGGTATAGAGAAACAGAAACCTTTCTCCATTGTTTGTGGGAATGTACACTGGTGTAGCCATTGTGGAAATCAGTGTGGGGATTCCACACCAAAAAAATCATTAAAACTAGAGGTTCCATTTGGCTCAACCATACTACTCTTTGGCATCTACCTGAAAGAATGAAAAACGTCATACCATAGCACTCATGTTTATGCCAACCATGTTTATAGCAACACAGTCTGTAATAGCTAAATCTTAAAAACAGACTACATGCCCATCAAGTGACGAACATATATGGGAGATGTAATTTTTTTCTTATACAACAGAGTATTACTCTGACATAAAAGAGTGAAACTTGAGACACATGTAAGTAAATGGATGCCCCTTGAGAACATACTCATATAAAATAAATCTAACACACACACTCAAAGATCACATGTTTTTTTAGTGCAAGGAACCAAAAGTGTAAATAAGGATCCAAAATATATAATGGATATTATGAAAGGGTAAGAAAATATTCAAATGGGAAGGGAATAGGGAGGAGAAAAGGAAGAAAGGGACAAGGATAAAAAGAAAATGGAAAACATAGAAACAAAGCATTTGTAAATAAGGAGGAGCAGAAGGGTTAAAAAGAGGAGAGGAAAAGGGAAGAATCAAGATGTGTCGTATACAAGTGCAAATTCCGTATGATGGATATTATCATTATTTATATCTAAAATGCACCCATAAAATTAACTTTATAACAAAGTGGATATAAAGAAAAAAGGATAAAGTTCATTTTAAATATAAAAAATAATGACCAGCGTATTGGCCTGTTATGGAAAAGGCTTTTAACAGTCTCTCTGGCTCTTGTTGGTGTTGAAATCTGGCCTGTCTAGAGCAATTACAAAGTCAACCCTGGCAGTCTGCTGACCCACTGGACAGCCTGTTGATCTCTTAGACAACCTCTTTCTTCCTGGTACACCTCTACAGTCCCGATGAGCTGATGGCTTTAGCATTTACACTTCTCACTGCTCCTTTGAAAATCGGGATGCAGGCCATGTGGCATTCTGGGATAGCTGGCAACCGTGAGTTTGGGCTCCAGAAGAGTAAGCTTTAGTTTAGGTCTGTGGAGGGATCACATTGTTAGGCCATCTTCAGAATGGGAGACTCACCCTCGGTGGGACCCTCAGCCTGAGAACTGGGTGTCTCAAGGCAGGGTGGTGCTCACAGCATTGAGTCCCTCTTGGAGCACTGGTATAGTTATGTCAATGTGGAAATTGATTCCCTGATGTGAGGATAAAAGATTTCTGAACTACAGCATACTGTACCTTATAGGAAGGATATAAATTACTGGCTATGATAATTAAACACAAAACCTCATAGGAGACTAAAATTTAATGAAAAATCACAGTATGTGGAAATTATTTAGATGCTGATCTATTTATTAAAACCTCTTCCTTATAGTTTTTCTATATCGGCATAAATATGAAATAATTATACATTTTACATGCATCTAAATTTTGTGAGATTTTCTTCTTTTTACTCAGATTGTGATTGTTTCAGGGCATTTTTTTTTTTCCTTTGGAAAAGCTTGTTTCTATTTTTTGAAGAACAGATTTTGGATAACAGAAATTCATTGGAGGAAAGGAAGGCAAATGAAAGGACAGAAACCTGAGGAAAACTCTGAGTCTGTAAGAGATTCAGGGGAACTCTTTGGGAGAGGGAAAAGACAGTGAGCAAAAGGGAGAAAAAAGAGAAAGAGAGGAAGGAGATGGTGAACATAGAATAGAAAAATCTTCTTTTGATTAACTATATAATGCATGATGAATAGCTCATGCATTTGAGTAATTACTAGGGCTAATAATGAACTCACTTATTGATGTCTAGCTGTTCTGATTTTTCTGGTTTCTCACACTTGCTTGAATATCGATTGTCCTTACATCTGGAAAGTATGTCTGGCAAGAACACGTTTATGATTCCTTTGCGGCTATTTAAAATAGAAATCCTTAACCTGGTACTAGGTTGTCCTTGGACATGGGCTTTTCACTCAAGGAGACTTACTGGTATTGTTTTGAACTGAACATCATAATTCTCCTAAGAAAGTAACAGCCTATGTAAGTATTCCCTTGATTCTAACATACCCATGTACACTTTATTATCACTTCAGATATTTTATGTGGTCATTAATTATTACAAAAGTGAACTTTAAAAGCTCATTTCGGAATCTCATAGTGATGACTGCCATTGTATTTATTTGAAATATAAATGTTCCTTGGCCAATAGGATGTCCCTTTTAACAAGAGGCTGAGAACTGCGTTCTCAAGTTAATGATCTGTTTATTTAAATGATGACTACGGTCCTCAGAAGCAGAGGAAAAACATTTGTGGAGCCTGACAGCCTGCTGTATTGTTTATGTTCAGACCTTGTTCATGAAGCTGTGGAGGATCTTGGAGCCTTGTGGAAGAAGGTGACCTGTGGGGACCCGGGGGTAGCCCCCTCACTGGGCAAGATGTCCTCTTAGTGCATCCACAGCACATGGCAATTTATTCCTGTTTAAACACAGACAGGGATGAGATTCTTGTCACTTAGAAGCATGCAAGGCTGATCATTGGTCGTTTAGGTTCCTAGGCAGTTCGTTACTACAGTGAACTACAAGCTGTCTCACAACATCTGTCACGTTCCTATTTTCTGAAGCAGAATAAAACAGAGTCATTAAAATTTCATTCAGTAGTTCTGAGGGCAGCAGGGCCCATTGAAACCTCCTCTCTTTTCTGAGGTGGACACTACTTGGGCTTACAAATTTCAGCACTTCGATTGTTGAGAGGATTCTACCAATTATGAAACAGCTTTTGAGAAGACATTTATTTATACGTTTATATATTTATTTATCTTGTATTTTAAGACAGGTACTATAGGGTCCACAGGGTCTCACTATATAGATTGGACTGGTAATGATCCACCTGTTTTCACCCCGCATGAGCTGGGATTACAAGCATGGGCCACCACACCCAGTCTCAATGGATGCCTCAGCCTACCTCGGCACCTGCACAGCAGGCCTGTGATTGAACCCCCAGCCCATGTGTCTAGCTAAGCAGGTGCTTTAATCCATGGAACTTTTTGGCCAGCCCTAATTATTTAATGACATTTCGAGATATGCATAAACATTGTAATATGATTAGGAAATGTTGTCACTACTATCATTAACATAGCCAGCAGTACCAACTGCAGTATTGTAGTGTCACACTAATAAGAGAGAGACATACTAAATTTCTAACAAAGGAGATGAAACAGAAGTTTTCCTTCCCTCCTATGTTCACAGGTACAGTGAATTATACTCAAGAACCACTTGGACCACTGTGAAACACTTATATCAGTGTTAGAATTCAGTTAACTGAAGTTACTAAGACTTTCTGTTCATTTCTAATTAGCAAGGGGATAATATGGGAGAGGTGGAATGACTTGCTAACATGTCTGTGGTGCTGTTCTTGACTTTTGCACTCAGCAAAATCCTAGGTACTTCCCTGCTACTCTCCAAAGTCCTTCCCGCACTTTACTTGGCATATGATTGCTTATTCTTTATGTTTTACATTTCTTTTTCCATATACTTTTGCAGTACATAACAATTCCTTCTTTTGCAATTGCTATGTGCATAGCTTTCACAGTATAATCATCATACTTCCCCTCCCCCTTCTCTTATCCTCCCCACTCCGAGTCCTTTCCAACTTCTACAAAGTCAGCCTCATTTCTTCTCACCATCTCTCTTTTATTCTGTCCTTTATATTATTTATTTATATTTTAGTTTTCCATATAAAAGAACCCATATGATATGTAAATTTCTGTGTTTCATGCACTTCACTTAGCACTGTTCTCAAGGTGCATCCAGTTCCCTACACATGTTTTAACTTCATCCTTCTTTTTGGCTAATATGCATATATACCATATTATACTACATATGTATGTATAAAACATTTTCATTATCAATCTATCTGCAGATGAGTATAATTTATGGGTATATAATATACTTTTAATTTTTTCAGGAAGATAACCAGAAGAGATATAGTTAAGGCAAATGACTAAATTCTTTATATATCCTAGATATTAGTCCTCTGTTTGAGGAGTAGTTGGCAAATGTTTTTCCATTCTGTAGGTTGGGCCTTTATGTTTTTTTTTTTTTTTTTCATTAGTTCATTCTTGGCGTTATTGTTGTGCAAATGCGTTCTGTTTAGAAGGTCTTTGCTCATGCCTGTCTTCAATAGTTCACCCATTTTATCATTCTTTAAGAGTCAGCCTTTCTGCTCTAATACTTGGGTCTTTGATCTATTATAATTTTGTTTAGGCAGAGAGTGAGAGATGAGGGGCTGCATTCATTCTTCTGCATCTGAATAACCAAATTTCCCAGCACTATTTGTTAAAGATACCCTTTCTCCAGGATCCGTTAGCTCTTTAGTCAAAGATCAATGGCTGCAGGTGCCTGGTCTTGTTTCTGAACCTGCAGTTTTGTTGCATTGATTCACATCTGTTGTTGCCCCAGTACTGTGCTATTTTTATAATTGTAGCTTTATAATGTAGCTAGACGTTCAGGATCGTGATGCCTCTTACTTCACTCTTGCTACTAATATTGGTTTGGCTACGCTGGGAATCTTTTGGATCAACTTAAATTTTAGAAATTTTTTCCAGTTCTATGAAATGCTATTGGTACTTTAATGTGCATTATACTGAGTCTGTCCTCCTTCCCTTGATTTTTCCTCATTTCCTTCATTTTTCTACCAGCTGTGCTTTTCCTTTTTCTAGTTTTACATGGCTAATGTGGAATTACATCAAGTGCTTTGGTTATAAGACAAACACAAACGCCCATCAAATCAGAATTCACCTCTGACTCCTAAGAAAACATGGAGCATCTCGGGCTTGATATTTCAACAACCAATTCAGCTTAGTAAAAATCAATCTTTAAGGAAGGATGAACTCTCTCCATGGATACATCATGATTAGTTTCCTCCTACTTTCATTCCTCCGCATGAAACTTCCAGCATAATTGAAAGTTATGTTTGGAATCTTTTTTTTTTTTTTGGCAGTAAGCCATTTTTAACTTCTTCTTAAAATTAGATTTAATAAAATGTACATTTTAGATTAACATGACAATCACATTCATAATAAAGAATTTGTATGCATGGGTGCACATGGCACCTTCAATGTACACCCAGACCCCAGATCCCTCCCCATCCAGACCCCAGGCCTGGCTGTAGAGGGGCTTTTGCCTATTTGCAGCAGCCAGAGCTTCCCCATCCACACCCCAGGCCCCATGTGAGTGTGGGACCTTCTGTGCATGCCAACACCCCACTTCCTGCCCCATCCAGACCCAAAGCCCAGAATGAGTAGGAACTTGTTTTGCCTGCTCACCATGACTGGAACTTCCCCAACCAGACCCCAGGCCCAGCACCTCTTGTGAAACCCAGCAGCAAAACTCCCAGAAGATAGGCTAATGGCTAGACCTACCCAGCTAATCCAGGAGCTGAACATCTTGCCAGAGGAGCACAGTGGGTTCAATACCATGGGCTGCAGCAGGAAGAAGCTGAGCACAGCAGGCAGACCCAGTCAGGCACATCTGGACAAGTTCTAACTTGGTAGATGTGGATCTTATAAGCTGAGACACTTTGCTAGACTCAGATCTATGAGAGTGTCTTCTCTCTTTTTCTCTTGTTTTACAGTGGAAGCATCAGGTAAGTGGGAGAAATAGTCTGCCTGGGAGACCCCAGGTAAATTAACGGGGGCAGATTGGACAGAACTTAGGGGAACTAATTAAATGCAAATATCTGGTTAGTTACACAGATATGTTTGCTCTTACTATCTAAAACAGAAATCCATTAGTTACAAAAATTTGTCAACTGCTAATCATCATTACCCATTACTAGTGTTCTTAACTGTCATTCTGTAATTATAGAACTATAGCTGCCTTAAACATATAATCTGTCTTGGGGAAGAATTTCAGTAGGTGCTAAGGGCATAACTGCACCAAAGCTCTACACCAAACGTCAGAGAACAGAGTTATATAAAATGACAAATGGAAGGGACAAAATGCAATCTCAAGCCCTGAGCCCACCCAAAACAAATGTAGGTGACACTAACAGAAGAAAATGGGAATCACACAGCTGAATCTTTGAATTAATAGCATCTGAAGTAAAGAAAACAATGCAGAAAAGTATAGAGAAAATCAGATCAGAAATAACCTCTGGAGTTAAAAAAAGAAATCTCTGAGTTAACAGTGTCTGAAGAAAAAAAAAAACCTTCAAAAAAGTATAGAGGAAATCAGATCAGTAATAACTTTGCACTAAAAAATAATCTATGCATTAATAGCAATTGAAGTAAAGGTAAAACTGCAGAAAGGTAGAAAGTAAATCAGATCAGAAATAATCTCTGAAGGAAAAAAAGGGTAACTATAATGAAAGAATTAATAAATGCTTCTAAAGAAGACATTGATTAAAAAATTAGAGGAGAATAGAAAATAATGGAATCCTTGAGTGGGCAATATAGAAAAGAAATAGATTGCATTAAACAGTTTCAAAGAGATATACAGGAAAATAAAATCTCAACCACAAGCTGTATGAACTGTATGAACACCAGTGAAGATAGGGTTTCAGATCCTGAAGCCACATTTTCAGGGAATGAAAAGGTGAGAAAGCATCACTTGAAAACAACTAGAGTGCAAGAAAAATAGTTCAACATCTTCCAGACAATGCAGAGATGAACAATGTGAGACCAATAGGCAACAACGAGGAAGAAGGAGTGAATACAAATGATATAAAAAGGATATGGCAGAAGTTACAATAGACTTCCCCAGTGCCAGAGAAAACAATCTGGCATTCACATAACTGAAGCATATAGAACTCCAAATAACATCAACCAATTAAAAACATACCAAGACATGTAATACTCAAGATCCCAGAAATTCAGAGGAAGAACAATATACTAAAAGCCGCTAGAGAAAAGAAATAGATTATATTTAAAGGAAAACCCGGGGCCGGGAGGAATGGCTCAGTGGTCTAAAGCGCCTGCTTGGGAAAGCTTGGGCGGCTTCAGGGACCGCGGTTCGATCCCAGGCACCACATGCTGTGCCAGTCCTGCCCTCGGAGCAGGCTGAGCCAGCCATAAAGATGAGTGAATAACCAAACAGAGGTTCTGAAACAAGAATAAATAAATAAATAAATAAATAAATAAATAAATAAATAAATAAATAAAATTCTAAAAAAAAAAATAATAATAATAAATAAAATAAAGGAAAACCCATCAGAATAACAGCAAATTTCTCCTCACAAACCACAAAGTCAAGAAGAGTATGGATCAAAGTGCTTCAAGTCCTCCATGAAAACAAATTCCAGCCCAGACTACTATGCCCCATAAAACTTCCATTCAAGTATGAGCAAGAAGTGAAATATTTCCATGACAAAGATCAACTAAAGAATTTCATGATGTCAAAGCCAACCTTACACAGACTAATAAAGGATACTTTAGAGAGAGACCAAAAAGACCTGAACTCCATGAATGAGAATGAAAAGAATCTCCCAAATAGGGCAACCAAATAAACCAAGAGAAAAAGTAGTAAACAATAGCAAGAAAATAACACGTCAATGATAAGTCAATAATTTTAATTATCACCATCAATGCAAATGTACTTAATTTAATAATTAAAATAAATAGATTGACACAGTGAAATAGGAAGCAAATTCCCACAATATGCTGTATACAGGAAACACACTTAACTCATAAAGAACTTCATAAGCTGAAAGTCAAAGGATGGAAAACAATACTATATGCCCAGCACCTCAGAAAAAAGCAAGGGTAGCAATCCTATTTTCAGATAGTCTGAACAACAAATCAAGAATCATCAAATGAAATAAAGAAGGTCACTACATACTGGCTTGAGAAAAATTCAAGAGGAAAATTTAACACTCATAAAAATGTACACATCAAACATGGGCGCATCCAGATGTACAAGACAAATCTTAATGGACAAGAAAAATCTAATGTGTAATACCACAATGTTAACTGTAGACTTTAACACCTATTTATCTAAAAAGATAGGGCAAGCAGAAAAAAAATTAGCAGAGGTAGCAGAACTGAACCAGAACTTGGTACAACTGTACATATACAAGAAAACAGATTATCCCATACATATTATCTGACCGCAGTGCAATGACCTGGAAATAAATGAAAAGAAACCACAAACACCCCAGAAATACATGTAAATTAAACAGCACCCTTCTCAGCAACCAATGGGTTACAGATGAAATTAAACAAGAAATCAAGCAATATCTACAATTGAATGAAAATTCAGACACATCCTACCAGTATTTATGCGATTCCCTGAAGCAGTTCTTAGAAGGAAATTTATAGCTCTGAACTCACACATAAGAAAAGAGAATGGGAATAAATAAATACTGTAATGTTGCACCTAGATCATCTAGAAAAGGAAAAGCAAACCAAACTGAAAGCCCAAAGACGGGAGGAAATTTTAAAGATTAGAGCCAAAATTAACTCAATCGAGATGAAGTAAACAATACAAAGAATTAATGAATCAGAAAGATGGTTCGAACATTGGATTACATATACAACTACTTTCTCTTAGTTCAGTGAGAAGTTTGGTTGTACCAATAATGATTTTAAAAATTATAATGTCTACACCCTGTGCTCTGTATAACTAACTGAAGGACAACAATATACATTGTATCAAATTTTGGAAATGTACTACTAACGTATTTTGAAACTGTTGCATTGTTAATTTTATTAAAAATAATGAAAGAAGGAAGAAAAATAACTAGGACTGGAAATCCCATTCAGTCTAGCTATCCCCCTACTGAGAATTTTCCCAAAAGAACTGAAAACATTATATCATAATGATATTTGTGCACCTATGTTTATAGCAACACAATTTGTGAAAACAAGAAAAATCTTGGAAACAACCAAAATGCCTGTCACCTGAATAATGGATGAAAAAGATGTATTATTATTATTATTATTATTATTATTATTATTATTATTATTATTATTATTGTCAGCTCAGCCTGCCCTGGGGATGGGCCTGACACAGCATGTGAAGCTGGGGATTGAACCATGGTCCCTGCGGTTGCCTAAGTTTTCCTAAGCAGGAGCTTTAGACCGCTGAAACATCTCATTGGCCCAAGATGTGGTATTTTTATAAAATGGAGTATTAGTCAGCTATAAAGTATAATACACTTGAAGCGTTAATATTAAAGAGGATGTACCTTGAACATATACACATAAGTGAAATAAACTTACATGTGTAGATCTACATGTGTAAATATCGTATTAGTCTCCTTAATGTAAGAGTTCAAAAGAAGAAATAAAAGTGGAAAGGTATAACACAGCTAAATGGAAATCAATAACTTAAAGTTTAAACAATGAGGAGACAGCAAGAAGAAAAGTTAGGAAGCATGGCAGGGGAAAACCATGCACTTATATACACTAGATGGTTAAAATAATTATCCTAAGAATCACCAACAGGCTTTTAAAACTAGCAGTTGACTGGTAGAATTCTCACCCTGACTAACTATATATGCTAAATTCTCTGAAGTAATCGACTACCCTGATAATAAAATTGTGCTTTCAATGCCTGTCATTCTGGTTTTCTAGATGTGTGCTGCTTCTAATAACATATAAATTATTGCTATATTCTCTCCCAAGTAAACATTTACTATTGTCATTAAAAATAATGACAATAACAAAAGCAAATAAGAGACAAGAAAAAATGCTATAGGATTATTCCACTACAATTTAGTATATCACTAAATTTCTAAATCTATGTGTAAAAATGTATAATTATTTTTTCACATTCTATAGGTATTTAAACTTTAGAATATCAAAGATTTATGGAAAATACATACTCCATGCTATGTCTTAGTCATTTTATATTCAGAAAGATTGTAATGTTAGGCTCATGTGTCTGTGTTATAGGGAATAATATCATGAAGCTTCTTTTCTGGAGGGTTAACAACTTAAGTTTTGGCACACCAAAAAATTAGAGAAAAAGAAGGGATATAAGCATAACCAATATTTTGGCCCTAGCCCTTCAAGGTCAGTCAGGATTCTGGACATAAGAGAACCTGTACTGTTAAGTCCTATAACTCAGCAGTGTCCCAAATTTTCTGTGCAAAGAGATTATGGAGCACAGGAGAAAGTGATCAATGATGTCTAGTGTTGCCTAAGGAGAGTCACCTAGAGAGAAAACATTCTCTCAGGCATTCACAGACAGCAAATTGGTCAAGCCATGCTGTGAGGCCTGACATTGTCAAAAGATCTACAAACAGCCGTACATGGTTTCAAGATAAATCCTGAGGGGACCTAAATGACCTTGTCAGATAGAAAAGTTACAGTTTTATAGGTCTTGCTTTATCTTGGTCTTAACCATCCAGCAGAAAAGTCGAACCATGAGATATAAAAAGTAAAGCTATATTAATATGCTGAACTGGAAAAGGTTCAACAGCTTCTGACATTGTCATTTGTGCTGATAACCCGCTAGTATTATGAACTACTGGACTATGCATACAGCTACTTTCTCTTAGTTGAATGGGAAGAAATATTTGCACTAATAGTGTTTATAGAAGACATCAAGTCTGTATCTTATACTCTAAACAAATACCAGGAAGACTGCAA
>PVJA010011076.1:0-33987 GCA_004027025.1 Myocastor coypus | reverse complement strand
GTCAACTTTCTAAATTAAGCTCTTTTGGCTGTATGCCATTCATCTTCTATTTTTGGTGTATGAATGAAGCTCAGAGTTCCCAGTATAGACACCCTTTCACTAATTCTCACTAATTTTGCCATTGAAAATTTAATAATTAATTTTCTCAGAGTCTCCTAATAAAAAGAGAGAAATCATAGAAGTACACTGTTAAATTTGTATCTGTTTCAGTTGGTGCTTATCAGTAGATAACATTTAATGTTTTTATTTTTATTTACACATATTATTTTAAAAATGTGTGGGGTGCAGAAAAATATTTGATTAATACAGTTTTAAATTCAAACCAGGATAATTAATATTTCTACCACCACAGTCATATATTGTGTCTGTTAGAAACCTTCAAAACTCTCCCTACTAGCTACTTTAAAATATTCAGCTAAATGTTTTCAACTCTATTTATCTTACTGCGCTATAGTACATTGGAAACTATTCTTCCTGATTGCTTCTCTATCACAGTTGATCATCCTGTCTCCATTTTTCTGTCCCATATTCACTTTGAAGTGTTTTATAATGTATTATTCAGCTTCATGTTACTACAATGAAATACCTGAGATAGGACACTTGTTAGACAAAGACAGGTTTACTTTGCCTCATAGTTCTGAAGGTACAAAGGTATGATGCCTAGAATAGCTAATTTCTTGGAGGGTGACAGAAGCAATGGGGGATAAGCTGGAACAAATTACTGTCATGTTGTATAAGAGCAGAGAGACCAGGTCCCAAATATCTCCTTCAAGGGCAAGCTCCCAAGGGCATAAGGTGCTTTGGAAAGCCCCGCCTCTCAAATGTTTTATTAGATGTCAGTACTGTCGCATGGGGGTCCAGATTTTGACTTATGGGCCTTTGGAAGACAGTCAACATGCAGACTGTTGTACATCCTTGGATTTCTAAATGTCTGTGTAAAAATATGTAACTGCTTTTATAACATTCTTAGAGATTTGTTAGAATATCAGTGATTGATGGAAAATACCAATTTCAAGCTAAGCCTAAGATATTTGATACTCAGAAAGACAGTGATGTTAAGCTCAATTACCTATGTTATGGAGTAATAGTATCATGAAGCTTCTCTGCTGGAGGATTGACAATGTAAGTTAACAGACCAAAAATTGGAGAAAAAGAAGGGCTACCAGGATAGCCAACATTTTGGCTCTAGCCCTTCAAGGTCAGTGAGGACTCAGAACATAAGAGAACCTGTGCCGTAACATCCTATAACTCAATGGTGTCCCAAATTTTCTGGTCAAGTAGATTATGGGACCTCAGAGGAAAAGGACGAATGAACTATAGTGCGTCTAAGGAGAGTT
The DNA here is from genome assembly GCA_004027025.1 of Myocastor coypus. Classification (NCBI taxonomy): domain Eukaryota; kingdom Metazoa; phylum Chordata; class Mammalia; order Rodentia; family Myocastoridae; genus Myocastor; species Myocastor coypus. Next base: position 32,650 of record PVJA010011076.1, on the reverse strand, counting down.
ACCTAGAGAAAAAACATTCTGTCAGTCTTTCACAGAAAGCAAACTGGTCAAGCAATGGCCGTGACTCATCCTGAAGACTGACACTGACAACAGTTCTACAGAGCACTGTGCATGGTTCCAAAGTTAATCTTGAGGGGGTTTGACTTTGGAAAATACAAAAGATGAATGTTTTGTTATACAGGTCCTGCTTTAACTTGCCCTTGATCACCCATCAGAAAAACTTAATTATGACACATAGCACACAGAGATAAGATTAGTATGATGAGCTGTAAGAGCCTTAAATCAACAGCCTCCAACATTGCCAGTTTCACCGGTAACCGTCCTTCTGCATCAGCCTCACTAGAGCTGGGAGTACAGGCATGTGCCACCATACCTGGCTAAAGGCCGTTCTTTTCTTTTTATGGGTACCAGGAATCAAACTCAGGACCTTGCACTTAGCAGACAGGCACTTGTGCCACTGAGCTATCTCCCTAGCCCCAGTGAGTCAGTGATCCCGCAATACAGTTCCTCATGTTGCGGTGACTCCAAACCAAAAAGTAATTTTGGTGGCTACCTCAAAACTGTAATTTTGCTACAGTTATGATTTAGAATGGCTTTAGGAGACCCCTGTGATTTGGTCGTTCGACCCTGGCTGGGGTCGCAAACCACAGGTTGAGAGCCGCTACTGTAGACCCTGTAGGAAAAGAAAAGAAAAGAAAGAAAGAAGGAAAGAAAGAAGAAAAGAAAGGAAGAATAAAAAGAAAGAAAAAAAAAAGAAAAAAAGATCTAGCTGGAAAATGATTAGCCTTGAAAAGAAGAGACTAAAAATTCCAGTTTCAAACAGCCTATTCTTACCTTTCCTGCTGTCACTGTTCTCTTGCTCTGTGCCTACTCTTTAAGCAGGTAGGGTAAAGATAGGCTAATTTGGAGAAGCATTATTTGGAAGGGTGCTGAGAATTGAAGTCAGGAACTAGCATTTATCAGACAAGCATTTGGGCTGCTGAGCTATAGCCCTGGCCCAGGGATAGTGTTATGGTTTGTTTCTAGTTGTCCCCCCAAAGCCTCATGCGATCATGGGGCAGGAACTAATAGAGTTTTCTAGTTTTCAAGGTTAATTAATCTCTATGTAGGTCTTATTTTCAGAGAAAGAGGGCAGTCTCTTGTATTATGACTTGAAGTTAGGTAGTATAATATGTTCAGCTTTGTTTCTGCTTAGGATTGCTTTGGCTTCTTCAGCTTTTTATGGTGCTATACAAAATTCAGTAGTCTCTTTTTGTAAAGAATATCATCGGTATTTTGATCAGAATTATATTGAACTTGTTCATCCTTTTGGATAGTATGGCTATTCATCAATATTAATTCTTATCAATGAAAATAAGATATCTCACATTTTGTTCCCACTTCAATTTTTCATCAGTTTTTTAATAATTTCATTGTAGAAATCATTCACTTGTTTACCTAAATTTATTCCTATGTGTTTTCAAGAGGTTTTCTTTTTGAAGCTACTGAGAATGCTATTGTTTTATTGATTTCTTTCTCGACAATTTTATTAGAGGTATATGAAAAGTTACTGGTTTTGTCTATTGATTTTACATTCTGGTAAGTTACTGAATTTTTTTTATCACTTCTAAGTAGTTTTTGTGTATGTCTGGAGTTCTTAGCTTTTCTCACATATAAAAGCATGCTAACTGCAAATAGGAATGATTCAGTGGCCTCCTTTCCTATTAGACATCTTCCCTTTTGTCTACAGCCATACCTCCCTGAATGCTCCAGATCTGGTCTCCTCTCAGAAGCTAACTAGGGTCAGGCTTGGTTAGTAGATGTCTTGGATGGGAGACATCTTCCATTTTGTTTTTGCCTTATTCTTCCAGCTCAAAAAACTTAATGAATACATGTGCATTTAAGGTAATTACTTATTAAATAAACAACCCTGTTAATTTCATCTTACTTTTGCTCTTTTTCCTTCATGTTGAAAGAACTTTTGCAAGACAATATACTATAGTATGATCTTTATGTTATTCATTTTCCCCATTGACTTAGAAGTGCAAAACCTTGATTCCCTCAAAAAATAGTAATATTGTTAGGAAAACTACTGAGGGCACAGTGTAAAATATTTTTTTTTTTGTAAAATATTTTTAAAGTTGATTATTTCATGGTAAATTTGTTTCTTCTTTTCCTCTGTTAGTGAATAGGAAAGGTAGTCTAAAACTGTGATAGTAAGAAAAAGAATAGAATTCCTCAAAGCTAATCAGTATTTCTGCCATTTTCACTTAAGATCCTTTTGTAATTCAGCTTAGGTACATCATAAAGCTTTGATGATCATGAACAAAACACAGGTAAAGACACAGCACCCTTCGCCAATGTTAGCAAACAGGCAGGATGGCACTCACCCCGAGCCTTGGTGGATGAAGGGTGTGACTCTCAGTCACAGGATGGGACCGCCGACCAATTCTGTGCCAGCTCTCTGCTTCCCCATGGCTTGGAGCAGCACAGGTGAAGGCTGAGCAGCTGATCTGGTCACGGCTGTGCACAATGGCTGTGAAGAGGAAGGCGCAACCAGGCCCCTCACCGTGGACATGAAACCCAGTAGTTCACTTGGAAGACCACGCTAAGCTCTTCATCCTGCAGAGACTACAAGGCAGACTACATTTCCCATCTACCAGCAGGAGCTGGGACCCCTGGCTCAGTTGGTAACCAGGGCCTGTGGTGAAAGGACACACAGGCCTCTGGTTCAGGGAGAACACCTCAAAACCCAAAGGCCTAACACTAGGTAGAAAAAAAAATTGTGACTGGATAGATCCTAAGAAACTAGCTGTTAAAAAATCACTCCTTGAAAAAATATAAAATTTTCCTTGAGTCAATCTTTTTGTCTGTTTGTTTGTTTCCTAGGTTTATTATTTTTATATTTCCTTCACTGGGTTTCTTGGAATTGGAGTTTTTTTCCCTTTTTTTCTCTCATTTAGTTTCTTTTTTTTTTCTACTTTTATTTCTTACATTTTCATCTGTTTCTTTTCTTCTTTTTCTTGTTCATTCTTTCACACAACTCTTGCTATCACTACTAATTTCCTTAGTCCTTAATCTCAGTAAAAAATCCTGTCTCACTTTTGTTTCTTCATATCCCATTGGTTGGTTTCTCAATTTTTTTTTCTACACTGGTTACTCAGTCCCTCTACTTTTATTAGTATAGTCACTAAGTTTTTTGAATGCTTAGATAGCTACTTAACTTTACCCTGTTGCTGTTGGATACTGTTCTATACTTAATAACACAAAGTTTTTCCATTTAGTAGGTGTCTACTGTAGGTCAATGGTAGGCCAAATTTTGGGTTGTCTTAGTGTTCATAACATATTATATCTCTCTATGATTAATTTTGGTACAATATCAGTCCTTAGGTTTAATCAGTACTGAATTTGCATTTGTCTACAGTTGTTATCGGTTTTATTACTATTGTCAAAGTGACATAGCTGTTGCCATTCATTGGTTTTCTTGGAAAGCCAATATGTTCATGGCCTTCGAATTATTAACAATACAGTGGCCTATTCTTGGAAGAATGAATAGGCCACTGAAAAGACATGCCATTGAAAAGCACACGTTTACTGAAGAGGTCTCCATATTAGAAGCAGAGCTTTCTACTACAGTCAGTGTATGAGCTCCAATACCAACCAACCAACCAAACAAACAAACAAAAACCATGGAAATAAAAAGTAGAAACCTGCCAAGCCATGCCAACAGAAGGCTTCCAAAGCTCCCATTTCACCCAAAGCTGATCCATAGGGCATTGAAGGGGAGGTAACAGAAAGCCACAGCCCGAATGATTTGAAATGGTATCAGGGAGCTAACAAGACAAATTAATGACCTACTGTTGACCTATACCTGGGAACTGACAGAGGTATTAGAAAGCACATATCGGGCCCAATAAAAAGAAACAGTCAGTAGCTCTACAGAAGACACTAATAAAAAGAGATAAAATTATGGAAAAGCTGTATTGTCAGCATAGAAAACAATGAAATGTTCATGAAAAGGCTCCAAATACAAATTTGGGATTATTAAAAGTCTAACAAAAGTATGGGCAAGCAAAAGTAACCTCGCATCTAAAGATGAGGCTACTTTTTGTGACCAATAAATGTCAGGTACCACAGAAGCAATAAAGGAACTAATCTAATAGTTCTAACAGCTCCTTGAGCATTAAAAAACTAAAACCAAAATCGCTGCAAATTCAGAAAATAGAACAATGACATAAAGAACTTTCTTATTGGGCTGAAGAAAAACCTCAGTGATATAAATGTCTGCTTGGCAAGTGCAAGGCCTCACGTTCAATCCGTGTTACCAAAATAAAACAATATCTTTTTACTAAAATAATAGCAGGAAAACCTCTTATCTAGAGAAAGGAATGTAATATAAAGATAAATAAAACATCTAGGAATTCAAACAGTCATAGTCAGAAAAGAACATTTTCATAAAATATAAAAGCCCAGCAGAAATATAATTTTAGAAGTGATGAGACAAAAGTGGAGATGACTTATTAATGTAAGCCTATTAAAATTATACCCCACTTCTCAACATGAACCCTAAAAGCCAGTAGAGCTTGGCGTGAAGAATTTCAGGTTCTAAAAGAAAATAGTCTCCAACCCAGTATCTTATACCCTGGAAAAATGCTTTCCAGAAGTCATGGAGAGCTAAGATATTTTCATGATTAAAGGGCACCTAAAGAAATTTATGAACATTAAGCCATCTCTCCAAAGTTTTGGAAGGACATCTTAGAAAGGTGTAATAAAAGTGACAATGACAAAAGACCTAGTACAAGAAGCACACCAAGAAGAATGAATGAAAAAGAAAGATAGACAGTCAACATCAGGAAAATAAGGCAATGAAAGAAAAAAGTCAATACCTATCAGTAATAATTCTCTGTACAAAAAGTCTCAATTTCTCTATTAAAAAGATGCAGACTGACAAAAAGACTAAAAAAAAAAAAAATCCAAAAGAATGTTGCACCCACGAAACACATTTAACCCAAAAAAGAAGTTCAAAGACCAAAAACTAAAAAATGAAAAACACTGTTGCATATAATGGGAACCCAACATGAAGAAGCTATATTTATTCTATATGTAGACCAAGAGGACTTCAAGACCAAAATGATCAAAACAAACAAATAAGCTCATCACATATTGGCTAAGGGGAAAATGCAACAGGAAGAAATAATAATTAGTAGCAAATATCCCTCTACAGAGGCATACATTTTCATAAAACAAATACCACCAGACACAAAAGTGGAGAGAAGCATAAACACAATTGTAGTAGGGCACCTCATCACCCAACTGTCACAAATAAACCCACTGACTAGATAAAAAAGTAACAACAAAAAAATTGGAGGTGAAAAAAATAAACTTTCTAACAGATGGAGTTAGTAGATATCTACAGTGCTGCACCCAGTGACAAGAGAATACCCATTGTTTTCAGTAGCATTTGGGTTTTTCTCTCAAATAGAACATATATTAGGCAATAAAGCATGCTTAAATAAATGTAAAAGAACTGAAATTGCATCATGAATATCATCAGATCATAGTACAAAGACACTAGAAGCCAATGACAAAACAAAACAGAAATTATGCAAATGCATGAAAATTGAGCAATGTAATTTTGAAATAACAATGGGTTACAGCAGAAATGAGTCAAGGAAGAAATAAGATAGTTTCTAGAATGCCTGTACAATATTCCAGTTCTAGAAGGGAAAACAGTTCTAAGAGGGAAATTTATAGCTGTGAATGCTCACATAGAAAAAAGATAGGGGGAACCCCACCAATAACACAGGGGTTCCAAATGAATAATATGATAATGCACCTCAAGGTCTGAGAAAGGCAAGAATAGCACAAGCTCAAAGCTCCTACAAGGCAGGAAATTAGAACCACCAGAGAAGAAACACAGAATCAATGAACTGATATTTTTATTTGAAATAATAAACAAAATACAGACACCTTTAATCACTATAGACCAAATGGGAGAGAAATAGGACCAGTCAGTGCAAATATTAGGGAAACAGATGAGCTCACTATGAACACAGCCAAAATTGAAAAATAAATGTTATTAACAACGACTTTATAAACCTGTACGCCAATAACTTGGAGAATGCAGAAGAAATAGATTTCTGCATACATATGAATTACCAAAGCTGAAATACCATTTAAAATTCTGAATAATTCAATAGCAGCCAATGAAACTAAAGGAATAGTGAAAATATCTACCTCCTAATAAAGGCCCAGTTACCAATGATTCACTCCTGGGTTCCACACAAACATCCAGGAATTTCTAACACCAGCTGTTTCATGAAGTTCAAGGGGTATGAGTACTTTCAAAGCTTATGTCTGCAAGGTAGCATTACCTGGATTCCAAGACAGATAAGGATTCAACCAAAAAAAAAAAAAAAAAAAAAAAGAACTGCAGGCTAATCTTTAATGGATGTAAATATAAAAATCCTCCACAACATACTGGAAAACAGGAGAGAACAAATCATTAAAATGACGACACATCCTGACCAAGTAGGCTTCATCCCAGAGATGCAAGGAGGGTTCAACATACACAAATCAAAAATACAATAAGTAAACAGAAGCAAGGACGAAATCACATGATCATCTCAACTAAAGCAGAAAAAACCTTAAATAAAAGTCCAACATCCACTGATGATAAAAAGAGCCCTTAAGGTTTAGAAGGTATAGGAGGACTTCATCTCAATCTGATAAAAGCCATTTGTCATGTTAAATATGAGAAGCTGGCAAACTTTCCCTTTGAAATCAGGAAGAATACAAGGATTTTTTTACTGTCACCACTACTGTCAAACATACTTTTGAATCAGTTAACAGAATAAAGGATGCAGAAACAAATCCAATTTCATTTGATCTTTGACAAAGGGATCAAAAACATATACTGAAGGAAACACAGCCTTGTTAATAAATGGTGTTGGGAAAACTGGCTATCCATCCACATACAAAATATAGAAGTTAGACCCATGTAGCTTACCAAATACTAAAGCAAAATCAAAGTGAACCAAGGAACTAAACAGTAAAGAAGAATCACTCAACCTGCTAAGAGATTAATTGGCTAAAACTCCGCAAATTGCAGGAAATAAGCAAGGACTTGCTGAACAGAATTCCAGCTACAAAGGACATAGTACAGAGAATAAACAAATAGAATCAAATGAAATTAAAAAAAACATTGGCCCAGAAAAAAGGTAATCAATAAAGGGAAAAGAAAAATCCACAGCATAGGAAAAAAAAAAATGTTGTGATCTGTTCTTATCAAAGACTAATATGTAGAATACATAAAGAATTTTTAAAAAGTTCTACCTCAACAATATAAAAGATTGAAATAAAAAGTGAGCTACTAAAGTAAACTGACACATTATAGTTCTAGAAATGACCAATAAATACATGAAGAAATGGTAAACATAACCAGCCATTAGAGAAATGTGAATTAAAACACTGAAATTTCATCTTACCCTAGAATGAATAGCTACCATCAAGAAATCAAATAACAAATATGCAAGTCTATGGGGAAAAATGAACTTGTCTACACTTTTTGTTAGAATATAAACTGTTAGAACGACTATAAAAATTTTTTGAGATTTCCTCAAAAGGCTAAAACAAGAAATTTCATTTAACCCAACTATTATTCATTTTCTAAGTTCTGCTCCAAACAGTTACAGACATAATATTACAGTGGCACACGCATGCCAATATTTATGCCAACCTAAGATATAATAATTTACTCTTGAAGTCAGCCTATCTCCTATCTATCCACCAACAGTTGAGTGGATAATGAAAATCTCATATTTACACACCAAGGAGTACTGTACACAGGGAGTACTAGTAGAAACAAAGCAAACTTTGAGTCATTTGCAGCAAATGGATGCACCTTGAGAGCACGGTATTAAATGAATGAAAGCAGACACACAAGTTTAAATACTGCAAGGTATATCTGATGTGGGAAACCAAAATTGTGAAGAGCAAAATAAAAGATAGCAGGAAATGGGGAAAAAGAACTTTTTCAAAGGGGAGTGGGCTTAAAAGCTAGAAAAAGGGAAGAGGGAGGTGAGGGAAAGGGAAGGCAGAGTGAATATGTGTTGGGCATCCGTACCAACTCCACACAAAAGATTCCACCATTTTGCGCTGAAAACACATGGATAAAAAAGAATAAAACCTTGCTCTTTGTAAGCACATAAGGAAAGGAGCATTTATCTTCAATAATTTGTTTATATATGCGAATATTAAAAAAATATGAAATGTGGGGCTGCTGAGACAGCTCAGCCGTCTAAAGCACCAGCTTAGGGAAGCTTAGGCAATGCAGGGACTGTGGTTCAGTCCCAGCACCACATGCTGTGCCAGCCGCACCCCCAGGGCAGGCTGAGCCGGCCATAACATAACAAAGGAAATATTAAATATGTATTTACTTTGATATGATCACATTTGTTTATCTTCTATGCTATTTTCTTGGCAACTGGAATATGGAACAAGAGTCCCCCAGAAGAACTACCCAGGATGACAAGAGTGAAGCAGGAGGCAGTCTACTTTCTTCCCCAAGAAAAAAATTTTGGGGGAAGAAAGTTCCTTTCCCAAAGGGAAAAATATACATATCCCCAATAATTTAAGAACTTCTTTTGGCCAAATGTGGCATTTCTACGAGATTATAAGTGAAGAATCACTCACTGAGATGGTCATCTTACCCTCACCAATTTGGGTTTGCATAGTTGAACTAGTGATTTCAGAGGTCACAATCAGGTCACCTTCACATCAGTATGAGTGTATATGATATATGCAAATATGTACGCACATCTGCATAACATACGTGCTCCCTTAGAATAAATTTCAAATATCTTCTTTGTCTTTATCCAGTTTTCTTTCCCTTTTGTTATGAGTGGTCCCTAGAGGATTATCTGGACAGAACAATTAAAGCCTAGACACAGTGCATTAAACGGTTTCTAAAAAAGTACTGATGGTGTTTATACACCATGACCGTTCTGGAGGGAATTTTCCACAATTGTCTCAAATCACAGTCTCCTAAGTGTTCCCTTGTTGTGTCCACAAGGTGAAATGAAGTGTTAACTTTTACCGGATCAATTTAAAGATGCTTAATTTTGACTTTCAAATATTTCATCTCCTTTCATTCAAATTAGAAGACCTGTGTTAGGCATAGGGGCTGAGTTACCAGAATCATTAGGTCTTTACCTTCTATGGCAATTTGAATATCTCATTAGCTTCTGGGACATAATTTTTATTTTTCTCAAAACAATTTCATGGTTAGTTATTTGCCTCAGTGGCCCAAAGCAAAGGGATGTCATTCACCTTCTGTATTAGCTTACTGTTTACATTGCAGAGTTACATACGCAGGTCTCTACCTACATTCCCTGTGAAGGATTATTAGATGATGGTGGTTTGGGTCGTCTACATAGCATTATTTGAGAGACTCCAAGAAAACTCTTGCACACATTCAACAGCCTGTGGCAGACGCCCTAAGTTCCATTATTAGTTAGTTTAATCCTTCTGCAAATTCTTGCACGAAGGCATCCATTAAGGTATAAATTACCTCGTGCAAATTCATTTTATAAAACCACACTATTTTCTCTGAAGCAAGGATGTTAGGACACAAATCAGGCATTCTGGAAGAGGATTATAATAAGGACAGAGCTGAACCAAAGATGAAGACAGTGATGTACTCTGCAGTGATCTCATTTTTTGGTGACACGTATTTATTGTTATTGAGTCTTTAAAGGGGCCTCTGTTGGGGAATCCCAGGGTGAAGTAAAATAGCCCATTTGACAGCCATGCTAAGTGAAATAAGAGAAGAATAGATACACGTGGACATGTCTGCAACTGCATGCTAGGAGAAGTATCTAGATACTTCCAGGAGGTGCGAGTAGGGCATGGGTATCAGAATGCAGGACTGGCTAAGTCACACAGTACGATTTCTTTGGAGGTCTTCATGAGTACTTATTTAGCATCCTCTGCACACAAAATCCAAGTAAAGTTCATTTAGTCTCTGCATCACCACTCTATCATTAAGTCTCTCCTTTGGGTCAATTCTTTCTCTCGGATTTACAGCCGCTGCTTCTCTTGACCTCCATAAGCAGGAAATATCCATGGACTGCTGAGTGTTCAGAATCCTTGCTGCCCACAGCAGACCAATCATTGGTTACAGAGGAGGTTAAAGTATACTTTGAACCAGAAGAAAACAACAGCAAAAAGCAGCCGTGTAAGACATCTGTTTCTCTTGGGACAAACGTGTGGCAGAATTCTGAATTTAAGACACTCTCCTCTGAAGACAGTCTTTGTGTTTTCAAAGGAGACATTGTCCCTTAAGCTGTTTCAAGTCATATCCATAGTTGATTCAAAGTTCTGTAATCTGGCAATCAAGGATGAAAATGAAAATTGCATCAAATTCTTTCAAAATAGTTTGCATTTGGAGTGAAAGATTACCTTCAATGTAATTTTTAAGTATTTTCTTAAGATTACATTACACAGAAAATAAAAGGATGGTTTGCAACATTTCAAGAGTAGCACAGTTGGTCACCTTTCTGTCTTGGATTATTTTTATTTTTTATTTTTTAAAATTAACTTTAATGAAAAGAAGTAGCAATGAGACAGTTTCACAACAGGTTAGTAGTACAGTTATAGTAATTAATACATTGAATATTATTGTCTTTGTAGTATTTGTTCAGAGTACAAGATGGAGACTTGATATCTTATATAAACACTATTAGTAGAAATCTTTGTTCTCATTCAACTAAGAGAAAGTAGCTGTATATATAGTCCAATAATCCATAATAGTAGTGGGTTATCAGCATATGTGGCAATGTCGGAAATTGTTGACTTGAGCCTTTTACAGCTCAGCATATTAATATGGCTTTGCTTTTTATACTTCATGGTTAGACTTTTCTGCTGGATGGCTAACACCAAGGTAAAGAAAGACCTATACAACCAAAAAATGTAACTTTTATATCTGACAAGTTCATTCAAGTCCCCTCAGGATTTACCCTGAAACCATGTACAGCTGTTTGTAGATCTTTTGAAAGTGCCAGCTCTTTAGATAAGTCACAAGCATTGCTTGACCAATTTGCTCTCTGTGAAAGCCCGAAACATTGCTTTCTCTCTAGGCGATGCTCCTTAGGCACACTATACACTGTCCATCTTGCATATTTTTTAATTTACCACTGTGAGAGGAACAGCACAGCTTGTGAATCCTTCAGAGCCTCAAATATTATATCTGCAGGTTACAAAGTATGATAAAGATTTTCCTGTTTCATTGGCCAGGTCAAGCTTAGGAAGGCAACTTGGAAGCTAGGCCTTTTTAGTATATCTTTTGTGACTTGTCTGGTAAGCTGGCGTAAGCATACAGTAATCTGTTCCCAATGGTTGCTTCAAATGTATTGATTTCACAGAAGAATTCTGGCATTGTGTTGTTTTCAGTATATTTCAACTAATTCTCACTTTTGCCCACCAAAACGATGGAGGAGAATTCAGAATGTTGAATATTGTCCTTTTGCTCATTGGGAGGGTCAGCCCTCAAAGCAAAGATCCACTAGACTGACTCAGAACACCACCGATTATCCCAGAAATGGCTGGGAAAGTGTCTGCAACAAGCAGCATTCATTTCTTAAACAAGTTTATAGGATGACTGTTCTATTTTTTTTTTTTCTGCCTCATTTCTAGGAAAATGCAAAAAGTAGTTTTCTTCACATCATTGGATAAATTACCTCAGGATAAATTGAATCCTGTTTGCAGCCCAGTGGTTTTAAGTAATCAATTTTTTTAAATCCGAAGTTCAAACTGGACCACTTCAATAATATAAAAAAAAATCTGAGTAGCACTAAGAGTATTCCTTTCTCCAAACTGCATAGATTTAGTACAAGTATAGTTGGATGTAGCAGTCCAAGTGCTGGCTTTGCTTTTCACTACATGGTAGCACTGAACAATGTCTCCCAATATCAGTGCCTTAATCGGGCATGACAATATTTTTTCAACACTTTGTGTTGTGGAAGTCAAATGATGCAATGTACATGAACTTTGCGAATTAAAAATGTCAATAATGGTAAGTTGTGATTTTGGCATTTCTTATTCTCATAGCTGAAAAATGGTCAACAGTCATAACAGTGAGCATTCCTCTCTGTAAGCTTTATTGTATTGGCCGTAGCTGAGGGATGGGAAGGAGGACAAAGGGGGCTGTCAGGGAGACAAAGGGAACAGTGAGGGCACAGGAAGAAAGACTGGCATATGGTGTGGCGGGGGAGGGGCAAACAGAGACGCTGGTCAGTGGAAGAAACACAAACACACGTACAGTGCTTCTACAGAAGTAGCTCTTGCATGTAAAAAGGTGGTGAGAAGGGTTGTGATGCTTCCTATCTTTTATTTAGTTGTTTATTCACCCAATTTCTTCCTGTACAACCAACTATCCATTTCAAACTGACAGGGAGAGTCATGACCATTTCAAGAAGTAGAACTTCTATTTTGCTCTCAGGATGAAGAGAGTTCTTTAAATGACGTTGCCTAGATTTGTTCTTTAGCTTTTGTGTGCAATTATCTGATCCATAAAATGCAAGATTTGAGGTGATCTTCTGGCATGCTAGGCTTCAAGCAATTGCAGAAACACCTTCTGGAAGAATTCTTAATAAATTTCTTAGTCCTTTTGTGAAGTCCTAAAATGATTTGGGATTCTGCTCTAAAACAGATTTCTGGGACCCACTTTAAATGGACTAGAGGAATGTTGGTCTGGGTTCTGCCTGGATAGCGTGTGCCAAATGAGTTTAAATGATTACTACACACAGGACAGTGTAAGAGTCTCTGACAAGGTCAGTGTGGGCACCAACCATGGACGCTGAAGCCAAGGCGCTCTCTGCTGCAGTGCCCCTGTGTCAGCGGGGTGGCCCAAGGCTCCTGAGCACTTGGTCCAGAACCCTTTCCCTGGGTACAAGGTTAAGGGTCCTCAGCCCCTCTTCTCCCTTTGGCGCTTTCCAGATTAGAAGTTTGGAGATGCTGGGCGCACATTTTATTCTTCATCTTCACATCACTCGAACCTCTCTCAGTTTCACTTTGCTGTTTTAGTATTGGTTGTGGTTGATGAGTCACAGAAAAGAACAAAAACAAAAACCTGAAGCATTTTGTATCTGCAACTTTTGATGTGCGATCCGGGTATTATCTGTGCACTTGGGCTAAAGGAATGTCTTTTTGTGAATTGGGAGAAATACCGGAGAGAAAGAAAACTTGATATCTAGGGCAGGGGCTACTGTCATGCATCAATCTACATCAAAAGGCCAGAGGCTTCCGGCCCTCCCCTGCTCACTGTCTGAAGCCTTCACGGCCTCAGACCACGCAGAGCCAAAGGAAATGCGCAGAAGCCTGCCTTTCACAGGCATTAGCTCTTGCCTGCAACCCGGCACCTCAGATTGCCTTAGAGCCTTTCCCTCATTAATGGTGCTGTTATGCTGTCTTTTCTCTCTTATTTTGTGCACAATGGTTTTCTGTTTTGTTGTAACTTTGCAAATTCAGTGAATGTTTTGCAGGTAGAGGAGGGGGGCAAAGAAAAAAGCCCATGGTATCTTTATTGCTTTATTAAAAAAAAATCTGTAGAGCAAGAAAGAATGTGACTGCATTTTTATTTATGGTCAATAAGCCCAGACAAATACGTGGTAAATGTTGCTGAGACTGTGGCAAAGCAAATCACCATGTCACAAGAAATATTATTAAATTCTATAATTTCCTTTTCTGAAAGTAGTTTCTCTGTGTGGAGTTGGAGGAAGAAAATTACATTCAATATTCACCTTAACTGAGAAGCAGCTGAGTGTGGTGGCTGATATCCTATAAATAGCAGATCTGTGACCTCATTCCTGTTCTCTCCCGGGCTGGCTGTTTCCAGTTTCAAGTTGAATAGAAAATTGTCAATCATCTGATGATTCTGGGCATATAGACAGCTTATTTGGATAGTTCTGGCCTGCTTCTTGTTTTTCTTCACTGAGTCAGGCACTGTACCTCCATTTAAGCAAAAGCAGCCTGCGGTCTGTGTTTGTTGCTTTTGCCTCCATTGCCCAGGTAATTGCAGTTGTGTGGAATTGGCCTAACGTGACCTTGAGAAACTGCCTAACCTTCTGGAGCCTCAGGTTATCCATCTGTAGAGCGAATACTGTAGCTGTCTCTCCCTCATTTCAATGGAATGCTTTGAGAATTGATTAGATAGTGTGCATAAAGCGAGTTGACCTCTTCAAGACAGAACACAATGTATGATTTTATTTCTGGTCTCAAAGCTCCTAGACCAGGCCTCTTCAGCACAACGTGGTCATTCTCTGTGCTTTTGGACTGCTTGGAGAGGAAATTCACACCATTCAGGGCAAAACAATCCACTCTGGTTTCTAAATGGTGAGGATTGTCTATCTATGGAGTACAAATTCAACAGATGGTTGCCAACCTTCCACTTGATTTTGCGGCTCTTTACACTGTGTTCATTAAAACCTCAACATGCAGGCCACTTTGTAGCGGCTTGGAAGGAATGTGTGAATGTCAGTTCGCCATACAGAGTGCAACCCATAGGAGGCATGTGTGCCTTATGTCCCTGATTCTTAGTAGCTGCTGTTCAATTAACATGTAAAAGAACAAATAGGATTACTCTGTTTGAGACTGGAAATGCCTAAGTTGTTTCCTACATATCTATCATTCTCTCATTGATATCAATATTTTGGAACTTCAGTAATAAATGTGCTTTGCCATATTTGAGTACAAACATGTCTCATGTTTAAATTTCAAGTTCCTCTTTTTCAGAAAGCGGAACGCAAGCCTGAACCAAGGTTTTGGAGAAACAGACACCGAATCTATTTCTGCTTTTGTTTCATACTCTTCACAGAGATGAATTATGTCGCAGCATTTTTTGAATCTGAGACTGGCACAAGTTGTGTACTGCGGCTTTCCCCTTTTCTTCTGTGATCCTGCGGGTACACATGGCCTCATTGTTTCAGCTTGTTGGGTTTTCATTTATTTAGCAAACGTCTGACGTTGCTGAACATTTTGGCTATTTTTCTGGACCATTTTCTTGCAAGCAATAAATGTAGTTTTTTGAATGATTGCTTTCTCTTCTGTCAACTTGGGAACCAAAATAAAATTGACATTCTCAGAAAACAAAGGTGCTGTGGAACTCAATAACATTTACTCTGAAATAAAAATTTGTGTTTACTCAGAGCTTAGTTTCTGTTGAAAAAACAAACATTATAGACGCTAAAAGAAAAAAAAAAAAAAAAGAAAAAAGAAAAAAGAAAAAGAAGAGCAGCCCCTGCTGGTGCATTCTCCCACTGATTGATGACGTTGTCTTGGGCACAGCTTTAGAAATGGCACACAGGAACAAATGGATAGGGGCTTGTGCAAGGACATACCTTTCAGGAAAAGAAAAACAAAACAAAACAACACCTAACATTTAAAGAATTGTATTTGGAACAGTGAAGCCAAGTTCCTTCATTTCTCTGAAAAAGAGAGATAATGGCCTTGTGCTTTGGCCTGATTTCCATGCCGCCAATCTAATTTGAAGGACAGTGGGCCACACTGGCAAGACTGATTGTATTGAGTGAGAGAGCTGCATAAATGTGAGCAGGGCTTCTTTTAGTTTTGTGACTCTGCCCCCTCCAGCCATACAAACCCAGCTTATGCCTGAGCTGAGAACTGTGTATGACTGGAGGGTCCCTGAGAGGGTACAGAGCTCAAGATGGCTTGGGCAGGTAGAGCACGGCCAGCCAGTGGGGCTCACGGCATGGGGCAGCCCACTCTCTTCTCAGGGTGGCCTTTTACGGTGGCGCTCGCTGTAGAGATGAGGAAATGGTACAGAGAGATGAAGGCATCCCCCAATGATTACATGGCCAGAGCAGGCAGAGCCAGGATTTAAATTCAGTCTGAGTTCAGAGCTCAACTCTTTACTGTTACATTTTATACTGCTTCTCTTTCTTTGAATTTTAGTGAAAAATTCAAAAAATTCAGAAAACTTTTAGTGCAAAAATAGCTTTTTGCCTTGTCATGTCAGAAATAGTTACATAATATTTTCATTTTCCATTTTCCAGGCATTCTTTAATTTTCTGCTTTCTGTTTCCCTAGTGGGCTGTATTATTTTACCATAATGCCTTTGAACCCATATGTGACCCAATTTTATTTGGTTTATATGAAACTTATAGGATTTTGCTGCTGAAATATCTACAAAATTAGTTTAAGATCTACAAATCTGTCTTGCATTCAGTTCTAATATTTTGCTTCTGCCATGAATAAAGCTCTATGTTTTTAATCCCACTCTCAAGGATAATTTTAACCTTTTGTAATCATTTATTTGTTTTCTTTCCTAATCCGTTATTTCTTTCTTTCTTTCTTTCTTTTTTTTTCTTTTTTTGCATAGTCAGGGCAGTGATATTTGATGTGTCTTATCAGGATGAGTACTCCTTCCCTCAATTCTTCTGAGTGAAGGATGAGGTTAATTTATTCTTTATTTCTCCATTTGCTATGATTGTGCCTGGAATGGTCCCTCAAACTCTCATGAGCTCAGAGCAGGTGGCTTGGCAGGGAGGCTGCGTCACGGAAAGGTTGGACTCAGTGGCTTCATTTACTGTTGAGCTCAGCAGCTGTCGGTTGTGAGAGGTGTGTCCCGGATAGCAGAGGCAGTCACGAGAGACAGGAGCCTGGAAAGGCTCATCCCCCCTAACCCCCACCCCAGCTCCTTCCTTCTGTAGCGCAGTCCTGACCACCATGACTGAGCGGTTTTCCTTTCCCTGGCCCTTCTACTTCCACCATGCCATTTCTGCTTTGGAGTCTGGCAGTGATGGATTAAAAATCATGACTAGAAACAACCCTTTTATTCTTAAATTGTGAGTGTCACATCTTGTGTTCCAGCCAAGAGAGAGGGACTAGCACACCCCTCACACATTAATAGACTGTTTTCTGTGAGAGAAGTCACTTATCTTCCTCAACCATTTGTAAGACATGAGCATTTAAAGCTTTGATATTTAAAACATGAAGTGTTAGATTTATGAAAACTCAAAAGGATTTTATTTAAACATGAATAACCTCTTGTTCTATTCATAGAACAAACTAGGGAATTTGGTTCTATAGTACTGTCAAGCGTTTTCAATTCATCGATGACCTTGTAGAGCATATGCAGTAAAAACTGAAGAACAACAGAGATGAAGTTGTTCTATCTATAGCACGTTTCCTGTTACCTCAGTATATTAGTTAGCTTGGGCTGCTAGGTGGCTCAAACAATAGGAATGTACTCATCACAGTTTCAAAAGCTGGGAGTCAGGCGCCATACTGATTTGTTTTACCTAAAGGCTTTTTCTTCCTGACTTGAAGAGGCTGCTCTGTCCTTGTATCTTCACATGGCCCAGAGGCTAAAAAGGAAATTCTCTGGTGCTCATAGGAGTACCCATATCATAAATGTTCCACTCTTGTACCCTTATCTAAATTCCTAAATTCCCAAATACCTCACCCCCAAATATCACATCAGGAGTGAGGGCAGCAACATCTGAATTTAGTCAGAGGCACAATTCAGTCTGTAACACTCACATTCATTTCTGTAGCCACATTACCAAATTGAGATTTTTCCTGTCATACTATTCTACCCACTGAAAGCGAACATTAGATTTGCCCTTACAAAATGTTCTTGACTTTAACAGATTCAGTATCTCAGAGTAAAGGCACAAGAAGCAGCAACAACATAACAACAAGCAAACACAAATCTTTATTGATGATAAATGAAGAAAACAAATAAAGATAAATGAATAAATGAATAAAGACGTAAGACGACAGCATTGACTTGCCCAGGATCCTTTCATTTTAAACCCAACAAACTCAGCCACCAGTAGAGAACTTTCCCAGAGCAACAGAGGGCCTCTGTGTGCGTGCTAAGCAACAGGGCTCTGCACTGCTTCTGTATCCTAGAGCAAAGTCTTTAGTTTTGGCACAAACCATACAAAGTGATGGAAAGCTGAATTCAAATTTGCAGTTTGGATAAAATTCAGAAAGGAAGACTTTGGTGAGTCATAACATGAACCAAAATCTCTGGATGCTGAGTACTCAAAAACATTTTCTCCAGAGAGAGTGCAAGCCATTTAAAAACTTTCATTAAACTCACTGTGGTGGCAACACTAGTAACCCCAGTGCTTGGTGGCTGAGGCAGGACTGTACGTGCAAACTCAGCCTGGGCAACTTAAAGACTTGTTGCTAAGAACTTCTCTCAAAATAATACTAAAAAATATAGTGTTAGGGACGTAGGTCATTGTGGGACCTCTGTTTAATTGCTAGTACTGGAAGAAAACTAATACTAATAACAAGAGATACCGTTAGTACAATTTGGTAGAAAGCTAGAATAAAAGATCAAGTGTAATAAATATCTCTGAGAACATCTGTGGACTTGGATATTCTGTAATTGGCTTTTAGGTTTTAAAATTTGGCTTTCCTTGTGAAGTAACTAAGGTTTTGTGATAAAATTATCTTTTAAGTTTTGCTGACTATTTTTCAATCTTTTGGTTTCCATCTTGGAACTGTTTCCTTTATTAAGACTTTCAGTTTTCTTACACACTTCTGCTTGGAGACATTTCTTGAAGGTCTTTGGCAAAAGAATGAAAAGCAGTAGTAGCTTGAAAGAAAACTATGATTAAAGGAGGTCTCAATTCAGACTAATTTTAAATCAGAGGATCTGAATCTCCCTTTCACTATGTTAATTGATACTACTTTTTGTGATCAAACGTGGCTATCTACTACTTGGTAAACACTGCACTAGGGCCTTGAAATGCAAAGGTTCCACACACACACACACACACACACACACACACACACAATGTAATTTGCCACATTGCAAAAATTACTGAAGCTATGGTGAACAAAACCTATTTCTAAGTTGTTCTTAAGAGACCAAAGTCCACTAAATGAGAAGCTCACCTCTAGGTAAGTGAGTACATAAGTAATGTTTTTACAAGAGATGGACCAAATCCTGTGATACCATAATGAATGTCTAACATTAATGATCTATTGATTTCAAGATACTGCTTTTATTAAATCTTTAAAATGTGTATCCCTCCATTATATGACCAAGAACATCTCTGTTTCTTAGCCAAAGCAAAAAAAATCAGAATGTAAAAAGCACAGAGCCTATCTAGGTAGAGCTCTGATAATTTTCTGATTTCACAGGCAATTTCCAGCCTGCCTGAGTCACCATGAGACAAAAACACAGATGACATAGAATTAGTCCCTAAGGATTTCGAGCTCATACATAACAGGGACCATGCTTGGACTTCCTGGTGTTTCAGCAATGTCTGGCTTCCCAGGTTTCCACGTATTAGTCAGCCTTTTGTCACTAAGGCAAATATTTGAGATTTTTTTCACCTTGAAGGATGGATTTGGGCCTCTCAAAGGTTTAGTTTCTGGTTTTGGCTCCATTCCTTTTAGGCTGAGACAAGACGGAAGAATTTTGGTGGTGGGATCAGAGTAGAGAATCGCTCGTAGTGGCCAAGAAGCAAAGACAAATGCAGAAGCTCAGGGAAGCTGGGCTGTGGCTCTTTCTATTTTTACTGTGGCCCCAGCATATTGGTTGGTGCTGCCCGCCTTTGGGAGGGCTTCCCTCAACTTACTGCTCCACTTGCTGATCATCTCTGGAAATTATCTCTCAGACACACCCAGAAACATGCTTTATTGATTCCCTGTGTTCTCCAGTCCAATCAGTTTGGCAGCCCATTAGCCACTGTAATCCTGTTATCAGCATGGAAAAATATTTATCTATAAAATTTTCCATTTTAACAATGATTCTTCTGTGTTTGTTTCATTTACAGAAATAAAACACAGAGTAGTGAAGGGAAACAGGGGTGCAAGAAGTATAAATGCTCCTTTGTGGTACATGGTCTGTCTGCCCTGAACTTTCTTTTCTCTCTTTTGGACTCATTATGTGTAGTTATATGTGGTTGAGACTAGAATGCAAGAGTAAGTAGAAACATAGGTAATTATCTGATTTCCTTTCATACTTTCTCCATGGCAAATGAATATGTGTCTGATTGAACTTGATTGGGAGCAACTTAATACAAACAGAAGTCAAATTTTAGAATAAACTTTGTAGTCTCAGGCGATTGTTCTAGTAACTCTAAAAATTATAATTGAGCGCACTTGATAGCATAATTTTCCAGTCTTCCTTTAAACAGAAATTCATGCTAGTCGTAGCAAATGTGGTCATCTGAAAATTTCCAACAGGACAGTAAATGATACAAAGTTGTAAAATAAGGAACCCAGGGATTTTCCATATTCCTGTCTTAGGAGTGTACTGCGAAATGATTTCTCAGAAAATCCACGAACTTCTCACAGTCATACAGAGGTCCGTATTTTTCCAATGGCCTGCTTACGCTCCTCACACAAAGTGCTAATCACAAGTATTTTTCTGGATGATGTCAGTTGATGACAGTGATGACAGATGTTACCAAAATGTCCCTATTTGTTATACATTCACTCTTCCGGGCACATACACGCACACCCACACCCTCCCCTCCCCACAGCTATAGATGTGAAAGACAGCCGAAATGCACCCCTGGCTTGAGAGACAGCTCAAGGTGGCTGAAATTCTGTTAAGTATCCAAGTACCAGCTAAGCATCAGGCAGCATTTTTCAAATTCCAAAAGGAATCACAGGGAGCAGAGGAGTAGAGAACCAGCTAGGAGATGAAAATTGTATCTTGGGGGCGGGGAGGAGAATGCACAGCTCTTTATACCCTTCTTTTGTAGGAAAAAAGAGCAGCCAGCAGAAAGGAGATGAAGATCAACGTGGGGTGAGGGTGGAGGGGCTAGCAACTGCTGAGACAGTCAATAGGCGGATTGTTCATCACACATTGCTAGAAGATTAGCTGAGCAAATGCACTGACAATGCTGATTAGTGACTTGAAATGCATCAGTTCTTACAGCGGAGAACAAAGACAGTCCAGATCGCTGCCCTACAGACTAACAGTAATAATGGAACCCAGCTATGCTCAACATAATGTTCAGAGCTGAGAACTGTGGGCACCTAGGCTATCTGTTTGTGTTTTCAAAATTTCGCTCATCTCTGGAATGGCCTCAAGAGATACCTATCTTATTTCTGCCAGGTCCTCCAGGGACAGTAGTTCTATAATAACACCTCACATGTTTCAGCACCTCGTGAGTTGTGTATTTCAGCCCATTCAATATGAGAAAGAAGATACTATTGAATTCTTGCAACTTGGCTTCTTTTTTTTACACTACCTTTGCAAATGCAGGTGCTCAAAGGAGGGAAAAATTTAAATTCCTCTCAAATTGCATTATGTACTTAACAAAAAGAACTGTTATGCACAGTTATAAATAGATTGGAATATTTTAAAGTCATGAGATGAAGCAGAAAATAGTTGCCTTTTACCCTTTCTATGAATTTTTTTTCAGACAAAGTCTGTGCATTGTTTGTTTTATCTTGACCTCTTTTCTTACTGTGAGTTCTGAAACCCCCAGTACTTTTATTCAATAACTCTCCTTTTGGAGCTTTGGTGTAGGCACCTAGGAAATACAGTATGACCTTTGGTTGGCAATAATCCTGAGATGCAAGAAAATTTCAAAGAAGTTCTTTGTGTGATAATACCATATCCATTGAATTCTGCCTTTCCATTTAATTGATATTATAATTAACCCCAATAATAGCACCACCCTTTACATTTTCTTTACATATGCACAAAATCATCTTAGTATTATTTATAGATTTGTGTTATTCTTTATTAGAAGCCTTTTCTATTCCCTAGATAAAAGAGCTTTACTTTAGTCATAATGCTCTTAACAGGATTCACCCAGCATAAAAGCGCCGCAAGGCTGATGTATCTTTCTCAATCCTCATTGACATTTTATACCTTATTGGGTTTGCCCTATTCTCTCTTTCTCATTTGTTCTTTCTTTTTGTTTTCTACATGTCCAAGCCTTTCTTACTTTATGGTTTCTACTTAGTAACAACTTACATATTTAGGGTGCTCTTCTCTAAATTCAGAAAACAATCTTTTAAACCTCTAAAATATATATTTTTCATTTTTTTGTTTTTGAAGCCAATCATACTATTGCTAAATTATAAAAATATTTTTGAAGGAATTATTTGCATCATAATTAAAAGCCAACAAGTTATTAAGTATGTAATATGAAGAATATTCATAAATAAATACTTCAGAAAAGCATACGAACATCCAATTACAGAAGCAGGTAAAGAGTATAACTAAACATTTCAGAGGTGAAATGCAGCCACCAATAAACACATAAAAATATCCACTGTCTCTGAAAAATTAGAGCCGTTGAAGATTGACTGAAAGTAAATTCCTATTAATTGATAAAAATGGTGAAAATCAGCTAATAGCAGAGATAATAGAAGAACGATTTACTTCACAGCAATTTCTTTCCATCTAATTGTTCATACCTATCAACTATAAAATTATAATTTGTCAGTGTCATCTCTAGAAAGTTAGTCTACAGAAAACTTAGATGTAAGTATTCTTCTTTCAAGCATGTTTATAGAATAAAAGTTAAGTTCTGTAACTTATGACACATGGAGTAGTACTTTACCCAGCAGTTAATGAGAGTGAAATATTAATGTGGAAGTAAGTATATGTATATTAAAGCTTTGGATGAAAAATGGCCCTCAGAGGTGTAAACATAGAATATACTCAATGATTTAATAGAGATGGAGGAAAACCGTGTGTGTAAAACTATAAGAACTACCTAGGAACATAGCCCTAGACTGCCCTGAATTCAGCTGAATAGAGAAAGAATTGTAATAAGGAAAGATGGGAAAAATTCAGCTAATTATTCTGGGGTTTATAGTTACTATTTTATTTTGGCAACAGCAGCCAGTAAAAAATATATATTTTCAAGCACATAGATAAATTTGCATCAAGCTAAAGAGAATGTCAAAAATGACTTACAGGAAATAGACCTGAATGAGTGAAAACATTGTGTTATTTCTGAATCGTCACATAGTTATTCTTTCTTTAATGCTCATCATGAAAACGAATTTTTCCCCAGTGACACTGACGATTTAGGAAATAGGGTGAGCATAATACCAATGTTGTGAAACATGGGGCTTCATCTGTGTGTGATTCCCCATGCATGAGCTCACCCGTGAGAAATAACTGACCATGGAGAACTATATCCAGTTCAGTTGAGCAACAAAGGATACACAAAACATACACAACTGCATCTCAAACTTCTACTGCATAGGTGGAGTCATATGTGAGTATGTGTTGTTACAACTTTCCATTTAAGTTCGTATGACCTTCTTTTGACCACTTCACAGTGACTCGAAGCTAAAATCCTTGATATTCGCTTCCATAAGAATTTTCAGGTCAAAATTGCCATATTTGTGACAGTAGTTAACTGCTTAATATGCGTAACTATGCCACTGTATTATTGTGTTCCCACTATTATATTAAATATATTACTGGCAAACTCTTTGAGCATGGTAGCATAACACTTATTCCCTGTAACAGCTGTGTTTTATTGCACTACTTTATATAGCATGGCACATTTGGGGATGCATGTTACACTATCGCAAAACTGATGTTACTCAGTATTTGATGGGCTAGTGAACCTTGGAGTCTGATACTCTGCTTTGGCAAAAGTAAAATAATATATGATATTCTTTAGGGATAATTATCCGTGCACCTCAACTTCTCAGACAAAGCTCCGAAATTATTTTTCTTTAAGATTTGCTTTTTTTTTTTTTTGTACTTTAGGGAAGGGTCTATGGGGTATTTAGGGTCTCACTACTAGATCGGACTCATTGTGATCCGCATGTTTAAAGCCTCCGAAGAGCTGGGATTATAGGCATGTGCCACCATGCCCAGTCTTAATTGCCATTTCAGCACATCCCGGGGGCAGAGCCAGCACAGCAGGCCCAGGGATCAAATCCCCAGCCCCTGTACCTGCTTGCAGGTGCTTTAAAGGATTTGGTTTTCTAAGCTCAGAACTTCTATCCTGTAGTGCACCTATGCTATGTTCAGGTGTCGTGAGATCCTGTTTTACCCCTTGAACTTTGGGGATTGGGGAACTAGGACAAAAGTAACAATTCTGCTGTGACTGTTGTTGCAACGTTCCCATTTTTGACTCATGAGGCAGCTCTCTGTCCCTAAAACAAAATATCTGAGAAAAATACTTCAAACATGGAAAGGTTCATTTTGGTTCATTCCTTTAGAGATTCCAGTCTATGGTTTGCTAACTCGTGTTCTTTTCAGGCCTGTGGTGGGGCAGACAATATGGTGAGGAAGGCATAGTGGAGCAAATTTCACTTCTTGGCTGCCAGGAAGTAGAGTGCAAGAGTAAGAGACCTCGGGGGAAAGGCTGGTGTAGCATGTGGTGCCAGGGATTGTACTACAGTCTCTGGGCTTGCCTAGGCTAGTCTAAGTAGATGCTTTAGTCTGCTGAGCTATCTCACAGGCCCCAGGCTCCCACATTTCTTGAACAATATTTTCTGGGATGTGTTGGTATATAGGTATCTTTTTTTTTTCCCCCAAGAAAGTGATCCTTAATTCTTTTGCAAAGTTAGTAACATGTGATGCAAGGTTGCCTAGCGACTAATAGCTGACCTTAACCAGACAGGATGTTTACCTCAGAACTGAGGCAGCTTGTTTGCTTTAGGCACTGAGGCCTAGTCCCACCTACACACATTTGATCAATTTTCTAACTTCCACAGGAGTTCAGGACTTTATTATAAAGATGACACTCATGAAACATTGTCATTTTATAGCTAAAGTTGGTGTGTCTAGTTCCAGGTAACAGAAGAGCCTTGGAAGATGGAAGACTTAAACTAAGCTATGTCCTCAGTGATCTATTGGACCTTTCAAATTTATTTAGTCTTTTAGGTTCTTACACTATGGAGACAATATGTTGTTTATAGATGGGGCAGTGATTCATTTAACTTATGAGTATGGTCTCTGGTGGCATCCCTTTACCTACAAACACCTCAAGTTTATCTTTTTAAATAGCTGAATAATACTCCATTGTATAAAAATACAATATCTTCTTTATCCATTTCTCAGTTCATAGGTATTTGGGTTGTTTCCAAGATTTAGCTATGACAAATTGTACAAATATAACTTAGGCATACATGTAACACTGTAGTATGATGTTTTCAGGACTTCTGGAAAAATATCTAGCAGGAGAATAGTTGGGTTGAATGGGACTGCTAACCTTAAGTGTTTTTAGGGATCCCCACAATGGTTTCAACAGTGGTGGTGCCAATCTACAGTCCCAGCAACAGTAGGCAAGGATTCCTTTTTCTCTGGGGTGTCTCCAGCATTTATTATTATTCGACACCGTGAAGACATTCATTGTTTCTGTGGAAAGACAGAAAGAATCTCAGTGTTGTTTTAATCTGCATTTCATGGCCTGGCCTAATACCTCAGCAGATTAAAGTGCCTGAAAGCAGGCTCAGGGACTGGAGGTTTGATCCTGGGCCTTCCATGCAAGCCCCACCCCAGGGTGTCATGAAAGGGCAACTGAGACTGGGTGTGGAGGCGCAGGCCTGTAATCCTAGCTCTTGGAAGGCTGTAAATAGGCGGATCACTACAAGTGCAATCTAGTCGTGAGAACCTGAACACCCTGTAGACCTTCCCGAAAATATAAATAAATAAATAGCATTTCTTGAATGACCAGTGATGTTGAGTATTTTTTTCATACATTTATTTGACATTTGTGTTTCCTTATCTGAGACGTATATGTGCATCTCACATGCCCATTTTTGTTTAACAGTCTTTGAATTTTGGAGGTCTGACTTTCAAAAATTCTGTATATGTTCTAGATAGGAGTCCTTTGGAATTATTTTACCTTTATCTCATAAATAGTTTTCTTATTTGCTTTTCAGAAACAACTCTAGTGGAATTTTATATGAAAAAATCATATTGTTAAGGCTTGCTCATCTTCTTCCTGAATTGGACTTAGTTTATTGTCCTAGATCATGAATTATATGAGAAGGATTGGGTAAAGAAGTTATGGAATTTAACAGTTCTCACTACTCTTAAAACTTGTTAATGTCATAATGTACAAATTATGTGCTAGGTAATGATACTATTAATTTAGGACTTACTTAACATAAATAAACTAAGCCAGCTTTATGCTTTGGAGGTAATCCATTTTAGTTTGCTTCAGTAATAATCACCATTATCAGAACTAGTCATGATAGAATTAATGAAATATGAGAGAAAATATACACCTAGTTTGACAACTGGCTGATTCATGATAGTAGGACCCAAAATACACAATAAAAGATGATTAATGATGAGTTTGTTTGATACTGTCATTCTACTGAAAGTGTCATAGTATCATAAGTACAGCAGCTAAATACACATTTTTTTTTTAAAAATAAGAGCTAAAATAGTGAGAAATATTTTAGCACATCTTGTTTCTCCTGGTACGTTGATTTGATTCATGTAGTTTTTTAGAGCTGTTAGAGATGATTAACCATATTTAGTATAACTGCCTCAGATTTTTCACCTGAGAAAGATAGATAATTAATTTTTTGGGGGGGTTCTTTTTTCTGAGACAGGGTCTTGCTATGCAGTTGAGGCTTACCTTGAGCTCACTTTTGTAGCCCAGGCTGGTCTCAAACTCGCACCAATCCTCCTGCCTTGCCTCCCAAGTGCTGGGATTACAGGTGTGAGCCACCACGTTCGGCTTAGATAATTAATTTTTAAAACTTGTGCACACATTAAAATAATATAAGTCATGATATGCATGTTATAACATTATTTGGTAACATTATTAAAAAAATAACATTATTCCACAATGATCTTTTTTTCCTTAGCTTCTTATAAAACATCGACAATTCAAAAATGACAATCAAAAATGGCAATGTGTTCCTTTGCATGGAAACCTGAAGATTTTGTATAAAAACTTCATGGTGGTTTTTGTCATGAAGGATGTTCTTATAAAAAGTAATGATAAGATAGCTAATGTAATTGCACTACTAATTTCTTTTTCTTTTTTTTTTTTTTTCCTCAGAACTGGGGATCAAACCCAGGTTCTTGCACTCCTAGGCAAGCACTTATTCTACTGAGCTATTTCCCTAGCCCTTCTATTGGTTTATTGAAAGGAGTAGTTGTTGCTTAATTGCTTGATCAATTTTCACACCTATGTATCTACTGGTGATCTGCACAACTATGTTGAAGCTAACAACACGCAATATAACAACTTTTGTTAATTTCCCATCACCTTGTTTTGAAATTTTGTATCATTTTGTTGTTGCTTTCTTATGTTTTATGCACATTAAAATAAGAAAGTAACAATAACAGCTGCTCCTTGAACATTTGAATAGTTCCTTCTAGGAAGAGAATTTATGGCATACAGTCCTTTATAGGTACTAGACTAACCGTTAAGTAAGCAAAACTCCACTTAGCAGATTTACAGTGGTAAATGGCAAATATTACTATAGCAGAATCTTAGGACCAGTGTCTATAGAGAGGAGAAGAGAAAAGTTACATTCTTTAGAGCATGGGCAGGATAGGTTTAAAGCAAGTCTTTCAATATAGGGAATCTGGAAGGAACAGGTAATACTGAAAATATTAGTTTAGTGAGTATGGAGAGGTGAGTATCTTGAAGTACTACTGGAGAAACATGTTATGAGTTGTAGTTTTATCTTTGAAGAGTAATTGTCATCTGAAATTGTTATCAAAGCAATGATTCATTTAGTATTTAAATTAGCAGCAGAGTCTTAGATTTCAGTCTCCACAGTGGTTGGTCTATGCCAGAGGTCATTCGATTATCACCTAGGGAACTGGTTAGTCCAGATCTGTCCCATTGTATAGTGTGGGCTTTAGGAGTTTGTTTTCTAAAATCTGCATTTATCAAATTATCTTGGATGTTGTGGTAATATTATAAAGAAATCATTGGATCATTTGCCAACAACACATAAGACTTTGGAGATCACACATTTGAGAAAAGATTGGGCAAAGTAACTATGAGAAGGATTGTAATCATCATTTGCAGTATATTTCTAAACCAGGACCCAAGAGTTCAAAAATTTAAACAAGAAAACTCCCCTTTCTTAATCCAAAGGCTACAGAGTCAAGTAAGAGATAAGATTAAACTATCTTCTTTCTTGATTTCTCTGTTCTTAGCATTTAGTACTAAAAAACCAGAGAGTAATAAAGATGAATCCTGAGAGCCCAGTGTTTCAAATGCCGTGTTTTAGACTACTATTTATATATTCTGCTAAAACTTCTTCATTTTAGGAGTAGGCAAAAGAATGGCCCCTCACAATGGCTACTTCCTAATTCCTGTGTCAAAAGACATATGCTGTTTCACAGCAAGGGGTAACAGAGATTACAGATGCACTGAAAGTAATTAGTCAGCTGACTTTAAGACGAGATTTTGTTTTTGGCTTATCTCGGGCCACACACTGTAATCATGAGGGGTCCTGTAGGTCAAAGAAGAAGGTCCCTGTGTCACAGGCAGAGGAGTTGTGAGGAGCAAAGCAGTCGTCAGAGTGGTAAGACTATTGGGTTTGAAAATTGAAGGAAAGCACAAGCCAATGAGTACAGGGAGCCTGTAGAAATAGAAAAAGGTGAGGAAATGGATTTTTTTCTCTAAAATAATCACAGCCCTCCTGACACATGGATTTCATCTCAGTGAAAGACACTGTGCTTTGGATAGGTTGAACTGTAAAATAATAGATTTGTATTGTTTAAGTAACATATCACTTCAGCAAGAGACCCTAAAATAGTCTCAGTTTCATAGTCCAGTTTAGCTCCTGTCCCTTGAATCACAGCATGTGTCATTTCCTCTGCTTTTGGGGTCTTTTGAAAATCATGAATTAAAGAAGATTTGAGGCTGAATACAGCAACACAAATTTCTTTCCAGTGTTAGTTTTCAAGCTGATCTAAGTCCAAATTTTGTCCTCAAATAATTTTTCAAGAAGTGGGCCCGGAGGGATGGCTCAGCGGTCTGGGGCGCCTGCTTGAGAAAGCTTGTGTAGCTTCAGGGACCACGGTTCGATCCCCGGCACCGCATGCTCACCGCATGCTGCGCCAGCCCTGCCCTCGGGGGGCGGGCTGAGCCGGCCATAAAAATGAGTGAATAAACAAACAAAGGTTCTGAAGCAAGAGAAAAATAAATAAATTAAAAAAATAAAAAAATAAAAGGAAAATTTCAAGAAGAAAAATTGATAGGTCAAAAAGACCCTCAGTTAGACATTATCACAGACTATACTGAAAATAGATATTTTCACCAATATCATGTACCAATTCACAGGTAATAGACAAGAAACTTACGTTACAAATCCAATACCAGAAAAGCACATGATGATGTGTTTTCAGCCAAGATATGCCCATGTGGTTTTCAAATAACATTCTAGTACTTTGCTGTCACTCAATCAAGTATGGTTTTATAATAGATCATGAAATTCATACTGTACAGAGATTAGATAGCACTAAAGCCTAAGAGCTGAGGGTATAACCTAAGTAGCATGACTTTTTTTGTAAGGTCTGTGAAATTGAGGTAAGTTCCACATATCCCTCTTTGCACAGTCTTACTCCTAGGAATGTTCTACAAAGGTTATTTCTTTGTAGAAGAAGCACTTTCCCTTCTTTGGTTTAACATAATAAAGAAATTTAGATTTCTGCCTTTGGGGCTCCTTGTATTGCTTCTAACCAAACACGCCGCTTATTATGTTTATCCAGTTACTAAGGAGACCAATAGATTTATTGATGACTATTAGAAAAGGAAACCAGGGGGCAACTGGGAAGGTAAACACAAACCAAAAATTCTTTTTCATTGCAGATCTCATTTGCCAAACCCAAGTACATTGTAGCCAGGCATTGACTTCATACGAAGGGGTGACTAAAAATGCTAAAAGCAAAGCCAAAGATGTCACCATTGCAAGGTAAGGGATAGCAAGAGGGTGTTAAAAATCCAGAGCTTTCAGTCAGTTAAGAGGCAAAAACATCAGTTAGAAAATAAGAAATGACAAGCAAAAGGTAGTGTATGGTTCATGGCTTTTTTTGTGACTTGTGCATAGAAGCTGCACATATACACCCTTCCTTAGAAGTCTTGAGGGGGCTGGGGAGATAGCTCCGAGGCACAAGTGCCTGCTGGGCAAGTGCAAGGTCGTGAGTTCGAACCCTGGTCCCACAAAAAAAAAAAAAAAAAAAAAAAAAAGAAGTCTTGAAATTTCGCTTCCAAAAGATATTTTACAGGTTTTCTAAGGAGAGTGTCTGGTTGAAATATTATTCAAAGACTATGTGCAGATTTTAATTGAGGAAGATGAATGAAACGGCCAACATTTTTGACTTTTCCCATTGTGTGAGTTAGCAGTCTCTGACACATTTTTATCAGATAAAATTGCACTGCCATAGAAATTTTCTACTTGGACCATCAAACTTGTTGGTTTCAATTTTTTTTTGTAAACCATAGTATTGATTTAATGTTTTATGTAGGCAGCATCTAATATATAACTTATTACACTCATCATATGCATATATTTCTGGATAGACTTACATAATAATGACAAAAAGCTATTTATATAATGTAGATATATGTTATGTATGTTTTTAGGTATATAAATATGCAATACTGGACGTTGTTGTCTTCACATTAGCAAATATAAGCAGATAAAACTGGTTAAAATGGAAATTTTAAACATTAACAGTTCCCTTCAAGAACTGACAGAAATTAGTAGTACAATCATATTAGCTTTCCTGAGTATATACCTACATGATGTTCCCTCTATCATCTTGTTCTTTTTGAAATTGTATATCATTTCTAATGTCTTATCCATTATTTTTATTGTCCTTAAAATAAATATAAAAATATATAATACATAAGAACATTTTTAAAAATCTATATAAAAGTACTGTAATTGCAATATATGACCAGAACTAACGTTTTGGGAATAGGATATCACACAAAGTTCTAGTATGTTGTGGACACAGACAGTGTCCATGATACTTACTGGTGGCCATGTGTCACATGTGGGACTGAGCTACTGCTATTTCCTTGATATCCACCCTGTAGAACCAGACAGAATCATGACCCATAGGGTGCAGGGAAGTCTGTTTGTACAACATGCTGATGGATATTCTCCGCTGCTGTATACAAAACAATAGTTGAAAGACTGATTTTGTATATCTCTTTTTTCCCTGTGTTTAATTTTTTGCCCTATTTGGTGGGTTCTTTCCATTCTCCATCGTTGAGTTGTGGTCATTTTTGTCCCTCTGTAGAATATCTTTTAGTAAACTATGCAGGGTTGGCTTTGTCATCATGAAATTCTTTAATTGTTCTTTGTCCTGGAAGTATTTCACTTCTCCATTGAACTTGAAAGAGAGTTTTGCAGGGTATTGCAGTTTGGATTGCAATTTGTTTTTTTGCAGGCTTTGAAGTAGTAATTCTTTACTACAATGAAAAGTTTTTCTTAGTTGATATCTTTGTATATATTCACCTATTCAAATACTATGCAGGTTCTCTTAATTGATTATAGATTTGAACATATGATACACAACATTCTGGCCTCTAATGATTTGATTTGAATTTTGAAATATTGTTTTGAAATATATAATTTAATTTTAGTTAATTAATATTTAATTAACTTTCTGAATATTTCATTACACTTTTTGTTTTACTATTATACTGTATATTTGATTTACAACCTACTTATAAGACATGGTATGATATTTGCTCCTAATATTAGAAACTTTAAGAAGAAATTGAAAATTATAAGTGAAACTAACACATGAACTAGTAATGATTTAAAATACTACTCAAATACATAATATATATATATATGTATATATATATATATATATATATATATATATACATATATATATACTGTTTGTAGTAATATTGTTTAGA
The DNA here is from genome assembly GCA_004027025.1 of Myocastor coypus. Lineage (NCBI taxonomy): Eukaryota > Metazoa > Chordata > Mammalia > Rodentia > Myocastoridae > Myocastor > Myocastor coypus. Next base: position 821 of record PVJA010011076.1, on the reverse strand, counting down.
CAAGATACCAGATCTGTACCTTTTCCTCTGAATAACTACTATAAAGACAACAATATGCATGGTATTAATTGTAACCACCCTACTAACTTGTTTTGAAACTGTTTCATTGCTATTTTATCTTTTTTTCTCATTGAAATGAATAAAAAAAAAGAAAAATAATTTATGTGAAGGAAGATGGAGTTGAATTATTTTGGACTAAGTACTGAACTCAGAACCTTGCACTTGTCAGGCACCAGGCAGGAGCTTAGGAGCTTGTGCCATTGGGCTATATTCCTGGCCCAAATGTTTTAATCTTATTCTTTAAATGTAACTAACTTGATCATCTATGCAAAATAAGAATATATATATATATATATAAATACTTAAACATGTTGGAACAAATCCCTTAAAATAGGAAAATTATGTAGTTATCTTTTAATATTCTTGTTTCTTTGTAATATTGTATACTGATTATAATTTAAAACTAAAGCAGCTAACTTTTGATCTTATCAACAATAGCAAAACTGAGAGCACATATTGTATACTGCTTTAAAGCACCTTGAGATTATAAATATATGCACAGTATAATTTAAAGACATTTGAATACCTCATCGAATACACACACACATTCCATATCTAATAAATAAGGGAAAGGCTATTGATATAATGTTTAGTGATCTATGCTTTCAGTGTTATTTTCTTATTTAGAACTTGTCTACCTATTAAGAACATGCATACATTAACTTAATTTAATACTAGATTAAGGTGGTCAAATTAACCACATATTTGTGAATTATAGGTGAAACTAACACATAAACTAGTAATGATTTAAAATATTACAC
>PVJA010011075.1:0-55908 GCA_004027025.1 Myocastor coypus | reverse complement strand
TTATGCCCTTAAGTTCTTGTTTTCTTCTTTAAAGTACTTATATTAGGGAGACTATACGATATTTACACATATAGGTCTGGTTTATTTCACTAATGAGTATATGTTCAATATACATCCATTTATATATGAAGTCTTCAAACTTATCATTTTTTATGGATGAGTAGTATTCCATTGTATAAAAATACCACATTTTCTTTTTAAAAAATTCTTTCTGCCAGTGCTGCCTACTGGCAACATAATACAAGCATAGAAGTGATTATACATTTGCTGATGACTAATTTTTTTTTTTTTTTTAAAAGGAGGGTAGCTCAGTGGTAGAATACTTGTAAGGTGCTGCATCCAGTTCCAGTACAGGGCTAAAGAGAAAACTAATTTTAATAAATGTAATTATGTTAATGTAATCAATACAGAGATATTTATTTTATATACCAAGGTTTGCTTTGATTCTCCTACTCCCCCCTCCCCCGTATTTAGGACAGGATCTACAGGGTTTCACTATGTAGATCAGACTTGTAGTGATTCTCCTGTTTTCAGCCTTCCAAAGCACTGGGATTACAGGTATGCACCAACACACCCAGTCTCAATCACTATCTCAGTGTGCCCCAGAGGCTAGACCTGCACCACACACCAGAGATCAAACCCTGGCCACTGTACTCTGCCTACGCAGGCTCTTTACTCCACTGAGCTACCAGGCTGGCCCTTATACCAAGGTTTGAATTCAAGCATATCTCAGTGTATAGTAGCCACATTTTAAGGGTTCAGCAGCCACATGTGTCTTGTGACTGTCATATTGGGCACTTTCCAGTTCTGCTCCTCTTCTTGCATTTTCTGCTGATCCCAATTGAATCAGACCTTGGGCTCCACCACTTGATGCAATTTGTTTTTACGAAGGTTACTGGATGCTGCTACTCTTAATGCCTAGGTTAGTCCTCAACTGACCTGACCCCTCTGCTACATTGATCAGCATAGATAATACTTCTGTTTCTTCTCCTCCCCTAACTCAGGGATTTGCATGTGCTAGACAGCCACTCCACTCCTGAGCTATACCCTATTCCTGTCCTTTCTTAGAACTCTTTCTTCAGCGGGTTTTGGGATTTCACTCTTGGTTGTTTCCCTGTTACTTTACTCCCTGCCCCGTCTGTCTCTGCATCAGATCTTGAGCTTCTGAACTTTCTTTGTACTTCTCCACTGAGTTAGCAGTTCTTTGATTTTAAGGACTATCTACATTGTGACCCATACTCTAGACCTCTCTGAATACTGGATTTGTTCATCTGCTGCCTACTCACTGTCCTCACTTGGATGTGTAAAAAGCATCTCACACTCAGCATATCTGGGCCCAGACTCCTGGTTCTATCCCCATTTGTGAAGCTGCTAAGGGACACTTCTATCCTCTCAGCCAAAAACTGGGAGCCATTTGATTCCTTGCAAGTCCCTATAACCTATCACAGTGGCCTCCACCTAAGAATATATCCAAATATGAGCCTTTCTCAGAGTGATTTTAAAGTGTTTTAATTGGATACAGAGTCTCACTACACAGCTTGGACTCAGGGATCCTCCTGTCTCATCTTCCCCAGTTCTGGGATTACAGGCATGCACCACTGTGCCTGGGATGGCATGTGGTAGTGGGGATCAAACTTGAGGCCTTATGCTTGCCATATAGGCACTTAGACCTCCAAGCTATCTCTCCAGCCCTTCTCAGAGTTGATTTTAAACACAGCACAGATCATGTTGGTCCATGTATGCTCCATGATGACTCCCATTTTACCCAGGGTGAGACCAAGTCCTCACAATGACCCTGTTAAACAAAATGTATGGAGGCTGTTGTCTTAGCCTGAGCTCCCACAGTAGGCCTCAGTAAGCCAGAGCAAACCAGAATGGATTCACTCATGCCAGGCGCCATATAAGCAACCTTAAATAATTCTCATTTTCCAAAAAACAAGAGCTTCACAGGCACCAGTATAAGGCATCCAGTCTACCTAAGCCTGACTGATAGGGAGAGTCCTCATTTTCAGTTGTAGATGTAACTGAATTGGATGTGGTGGTGCACAGCTATAATCGCAGCATCCCAGGAGGCTGGGGCAGAAGGGCCCAAGTTTAAACTAGGGATGTAGCTTATTGCAAAGGCCTAGATTTAATCCCTAGTTGAGGGTGGGGCAGTAGATAAGTAACTGACCAGGTATAGTGGTACATACTTAAAATTCCAGTTACTGGGGAAGCTGAGCCATGAGGATCACAGATTTGAGGACAGCCCTGGCAACTTAATAAATCATGTCTTAAAATAAAAATTAAAAAGGCTGGGGATATGACTCATTCCTCTGCAGGTTCAATCTCTGGTACTGGAAAAACTTAACTGAGAGGGGCCAGCCTGATAGCTCAGCGACTAAAGCACCTGCTTAGGCAGAATGCAGTGGCTGGGGTTCAATCTCCAGCTTGTCATGCCAGCCCTGCCCACAGAGCGCTGAGTGGGTTGATTGAGACTGAGTGTGGTGGCACGTCTGTAATCCCATCACTTGGGAGGCTGAGACCCTGTATACACTGTCCTAAATACAGAAAAGAAAGAAACAACCAGTCTGCTTTCTGTTCCCTGTTTCTGTTCCTTCAGCCTTTTAAATTTCTATTTTTTGTCTGTGATACCCAGCTCTGCTCATTTGGAGCTCCTGATCCATGAATTGCTAATAAAAATCAGATCTTTTTCTTTCTTTTTTTTTTTTTTTTTTTCCAACAGGCTCTCACTATGCAGTTCAGGCTGGCCTTGAACTCCCAGTGATCCTTCTGCCCCAGCCGCCTGAGTGCTGGGATGATAGGCATGTGCCACCATGTCTAGATGCCAGTTAAATATTTGAAACTCAGTTTTAGCTCTGCAAGGGTCCCCAGGAGCTGGCTCCTGGTCTTGGCTGTCATACCCTTACCCACTCCTTCCTGTGCTGCTCTAGCTGGCCAGGCCAGGCTTGATAGTCCTGCTGGGTTCTTGCCTTGTGGCCTTTGTGTTGAGTCTGTCTGGAAAGTTCTTCACCCACATGTTCCCGAAGCCAGCTCCCACTCTTCCTTCAGGTCTACCCAGGTGTTGCATCATCACTGAGGCCTGCATATACATAGACTGGAGATGCAGTGGCCCCTCCACATCCCAGGCTCCTCCTCTGTACCTGGCAATCATCTGACAGTCCGTACTTGCTTATTTTTATCGTCTTCCCCTTTAGAATACAAGGTCTGTAAATTTAAAGATTTTATTCACAGCTGTCTTCCCAGTGCCTAGATCAGTGCTATGGTGGGTGCCCTGTACATATTTATTGAGTGAACAAATGGTGTTAATTATGCATGAGCAAGTGATCAGTGATTGAAGGATGGCTTGCCCAAGCAAGTGCTAGGAGCCTGGTTAAGAGCCTGGTTCTGGACTATCAAGATAGCTCAGTGGACTAAGCACTTGCTTTGGCAAGCACAAGGACCAGGATTTGATGCCCAGTCCTGCATGCCTTGCTGGCCCCACTCCCAGGGTGTGCTGAGCCAGGGACCGAGTGCAGGTGTGGTGGCGTATACCTGTAATCCCAGTGCTGGGGAGGTTGAAGACAGGAGGATCACTATGAGTCTGAGCTGTGTAGTGAGGCCCAGCACTAAATACATAAATGAAAAAGAGAGAGAGGAAGGGAGGAATGGAGGGAGGGAGAAAGAAAGGCTGGCGGGCCCACATTTGCACTTGAGCCTGGGCAATTTTTGTCCTCCCCTCCCAGTTTGTAACTATGTAAAACATATAAACAATCAGGCTTATAATAAAAGTAAATGGAAATGCAGACTATTATGGGGGAACTTTATTGTAGGTACAAAGGAAAAAGTAGGTTGGAACTGAAATAAGATTAACTGGACCCAGTTGTGTTTTGGGTACCAGGGGCCCAACCTCAGGCTAGAGTCTTCATCCTTGGGAATTGCACCTGCAGAAATAAAGAGAGAGCTCAGTTCAGAGATAGCAGGAAGGGCAGACTGTGGAGGGGAGATTATGCTCTGGTGCAGGAGCTGGCTGTTGGAAGCCCAAGCCTGCAGGCGACTTGGAGCCAGGTCTTAGCCCCTGCCCTGCCAACTGCTCCTGCTGACTCAGACCTTATGCTGGTAACTTCCCAGACAGGATAGGTTTTCTCCCCACCGGACATTCATCACTGCCTTGTATGTCTTTCCATTGATTGGGAATTGAAGAATTGATTATACTAGAACTTGGTTAAGTCCTGGTTGTCTTGCTACATTATCAAACCCAGAACCAGGAACATCATGGTCACTGGATGACTTTTCCAGGGTGGGACAGTGGCTGAGCATGAACCTCAACTTCCTCCTGGGACTATGAGGAGGACATGGGGTGAGGTGTGCAAGGGTCTGATGCTCTGCTCTGCTTTGCACTGTACAGGTCTCAGCACTCATTCTTATTTTATGTTCTCAGCTCACTAGTGATACCCTGAATTTCCAGTGCTTGACCATGGCTAGAGCAGCCTCTAGGCCCCTTCTAGTAAGCTGTGTGAAGTCTCTGGCTTTGAACCTGCAGAACAAAGCCGGTTTCTAAGGGTTGGCTTCCCCGGGCTGCTCCTGCTCCGGGCTGCTCTGTGGGAGCCCATAGCAGGTGAGGGAGTGTCTAATCCCAGCGTGAGGTATATCTGGTCATCCTGCTCCAAGGCAACACAACATTTGTACAATTCTACCCTTTGGGATGGACCTTAAAGGTGACCAGAGCTAACCTGCTTGGGTTCTTTTTGTAGAGGAGGATAAGAAGAAGCTACCTACTACTGTGCCTGGAGTCGGTAGCAGAACCAGGCCCAGGCCTGCATCCTGCTTTCCACCAGTCTCTCACTCTTCTGTGGTTGCCTGCCTGTGGCCTCCTGCTGTTTAGACTACCATAGGCTGTTGCTGGGGAGGTCTCTGGGCTCTCAGTGTTTGATTATATTCGGAAGAAAGTGTGGGAGAACACAGAGCTCTGTTGGGAGCCAGATTTGCCTAATAGTTTGGTGCAGAAGTGCCTGGAACAGCTGTGCTGGGACACGCTTGGGCTCACAGGAAAATCAGACTTCAGGACTGAGGAAACAGATCAAGGATAGAGTGCTTTGGTGTCCCCTGGGCAGGGTCCTGGGTTTGACTGCCAGCAACACACACACACACACACACAACTCCAAATGTCAGCATTTTTCTCTAATTACCGTAGTATTTGTGCCATCCTTGAAAAACTTCAGCAAAGAAATGAATATTGCCAGTCCCTTACTTGGACCCACCTGCAGTCCTGTCTTTGCCTCCTCCACAAAAGGGCAAATTTCATTCCTATGCTACCCTAATTCCCAGTGGAAATGTGAGGGCCATGGCCATGGGACCTACCGTTGTGACCACTTCCCCACCAGTGACATTGTGCCTACACACACTGGTTTGTCATGGGGAATGGGAAGCCCAGCTTGTTTTTGGCTTTATTGCTTTGTGAACTTAGTGGACAATCCAAGGGTAGCTTCTCAGGTCATGCACAGCAGACTGCTCTGGGACTCTTGTTGAAATTCAGGTTTCTAGGACCTATCCCAGAACCACTCAGTGAGTGACATTTCCAGGGCCAGACTTCTGACGGCAGAGCTCACACAGGAGGGGATACCATGCAGTCTCAGCACCCACTATCTCCCCTTTCCTAGCCCTTGTGTGGAAGAAGAAACCTTGTTCTTTCTTCCACACCTTTGGAGGGGAGAGATTCTTTACCAGGCAGCTCCTGAAAAAGGAAGTGCCTGTGGTCCCTAGACACACACACACACACACACACACACACACACACACACACACACACACACACCTGTACCTGTGCTTCTGCAGCAGGGCCACCAGCATGCTCTCCAATGCCACCTGCTTTTGGTCAGTCCACACACTGTCCACCTGGCGGCCAAGCCGTATCCTTGCTCCTTGTTCCTGTTTCCTCTCTCTACATGGTTAGGAAAGGAGAAATAGTTTAAATTTCTTCTGGATAGGCTGTGGATGGGCAGGGGTACATCCCTATGCCTGTTCTAGGATCTGATATTCTTCCACACACCTGAATTGCGGCTTAGCACAGTTGTTCAAGCACCTGCTTGGGGAAACATAGTGAGGCGCTGGGGACCTGGGTTTAATCCCTGGCTCCACAAGCCCTATGGGGCCCACCCTTAAGGCAGGCTGAGCAAGCCAAAAAAAGAAGGAAGGAAGGAAGGAAGGAAGGAAGGAAGGAAGGAAGGAAACAAGTATCAGATTCAGTAACACTTAGCAGTGCAGTGTATATAGTAGTGAAGCAGACAAAACACAAGTGTACATAGTTACAAAACTCTCCTCACCAGTTATTAATCAGGCAGATACTAGGTTAACCAAGTGGTCAAATCTACCAATGCAGGGAGCCGTGCCTTAGCTCAGTTGTTTAAGTGCCTCCTTGGGTAAACACAGTCACAGGAGACTGGGTTTGATCCCCAGCTCCACATACCTTACCCAACCCACCCTTAAGGCAGCCCGAGCTAGCCCCTCACCAAAAAAATCTACCAATAATGGGAGCAATTTCACTGAGGACACATCATTACATCTGTGAGTGTGTGACCTGGATCTGGGATGCCTCCAACAACTTCACTTGAGGGGTGGTCTATTAAAACATTGGCCTTTTAGTAGTCAGAAAATTCAATCCCATGGAAGGTGGAAGAACTATTTCAGATGAAAAGAACTAGAAAGATACAACTAAATGGAAAGACACAACATAATCCTGAGCTGGATTCTGGATTAGAAAAAGAAATAACTGTTACATTAGATTTGGGGACAACTAATGCAATCTGAATATGGATTATGAGGTAATTATACTGTTCTGTGTAAGGTGATGCCCTTTAGTAGGCTCTAGGAGACACATGCAGACATAAACTAAGGGGAAGGGTCATGGTGATGGCAATTTATGTTCAAATGTTTCCCAAATTATAAATAAAAGATAATACGGACAGAGTAAGGTGAGACAGCTCTCCTCAAATGAGAAAGGAATCAAGAGACAGGGGGCGGGGAGATGAGAGGGAGTGGCGGAAAGGGGATGGAAAAATTGAACTTAGAAGTGTTATGTACATGGACCAGCTCCATACAAGAAACACAAGCATTACATGCTAAACACATGTACTAAGAAAAATAGGAAGAGCCGGGCGTGGTGGCTCACGCCTGTAATCCCAGCACTTGGGAGGCTGAGGCAGGAGGATTGGTGCGAGTTCGAGACCAGCCTGGGCTACAAAAGTGAGCGCAGGACCAGCCTCAACTGCATAGCGAGACCCTGTCTCAAAAAGACAAAAAAAAAAAAAAAAAAAGTAGGAAGAATAATTCCAGCTCTCTGGGAAGATCACAAGCCTGGGCAGCTTAGTGAGAGCCTAATTCAAAACAAATTTAGGGGCGGGGGAGATAGCTCAGCTATCCAAGTGCCTGTCTAGCAAACACAAGGACCCAGGTTCAGTCTCCAGTATGGCCTGCCTTGCTGGTCCTGCAACCCCAGGTGTGCTGAGCCAGCCTGTGTAGCAAGACCCTGTACCAAATAAAAGACTTTTTAAGAAATTTAAAAAGGACCAGGACTATAGTCCAGCATAAAGATGTTTATAACACACTCAGCACCTTGAAGTTTTTTCCAAATAAGAACCAAAGACCATACAAGCAATGAAATCAGGCTGCTGGGATACCTAGCTCTGCCACTTTTAGGATTCATGAATCTATATGATGGAGTAAGAACTCTCACTTTGTTGGGTTGTTACAAAAATCAGAGAAGAGGGTCAGCCAGATAGCCTAGCAGACTAAAGCGCCTGCTTAGGCAGACATAGGGACCAGGGTTCGGTCCCTGCCATGCTGTGCCTGTGCTGAGACAGTGACTGAGAATGGTGTGCTGACATGCTTGTCATCCCAGCACTTGGGAGGCCGAAAACAAGAGAATCGCTGAGTCCGATCGCTGAGGGCATAGTGAGACCCTGTAGACCCTGTACTTAGTACAAAAAAAAAAAAAAAAAAAAAAATCAAGAGAAGAAACGAAGAATGGCTCTCACACTACACAGGGCTTCCGTGTGCCCAGCATAGTGCTGAGTGCATGCACACACCCCTTGTGCGCTGCCACTGAGTCACAGTGAGGTGGCGCTGACCGGCAGCACTGCTGTCATTGGGGTCTGGCTGGGGGGGGTACACAGTGGTGCGGAAGGAAGAGAGGTTTGACATCAGTGCCCCTCTGCTGTGCAAAGCTCAGACATGACAGGCACTGCGTGTGGGAAGAAACCAAGCTTGGTTCCTGGCCTCCAGCACCAGCCCCCCAAGTCTAATGCACGGGGGCAGGAAGGAATCCCTGGTGCTTCTGCTCACCCCTGCTGCCGGCTCATGATGTCCTGGAGCAGTTTGCGGGCAGACAGCTGGCTCAGCACTGTCCGGTAGCTATTGGTGAAGATGGCATCTGCGTACCGCTGCATCCTGCAGGGAGTTGAGGAGGGCAGGTGAGAGGACCACGAGGACTGTACTCACCCTGTCTCTGCAAGCTTCCTCTGCTGCCATGTGTCATTCACCCCCAGAGAGCTCAGAGCTTGCCGAATGGCCTCTCTGGAGCTCAATCTCTGGTGCCTTCTGCAAGATGAGCTATGAGCATTACCCAAAGAACCAGCAGGGAGGCAGCTCGGGACTCAATTCTCCATCTTCCTCTGCACCTCTGCTCTTCCAACAGGGATGGCTCAGGGGCTGCTTACCTGAGGGGCAGGGAGAGGGGTGGGGAACAATAGGAGCTGCTGCTGAGGGTGAGGATCATGAAGAAGAGGAATACCCAGAGCGGCATCCTTCACCCAGTGTGGCACCTGCAGAAGGAGGAGGGGACAGTCAGGTCTGCCACAGCCAAGGGGATGCCATTTACCCACTGGGCTGAGGCCTGGGCTTGGCTCCATGGCAGGCCTTGGTCACATAGCCCTGGATTCAAGTTTCTACCTCTGCCAGCCCAGCCACTAGCTCTGACATCTTCCTCTGTAAAATGGGCATGATAAGGTTGCCCTCCCACCTCACTGAGCCAAACAGAAAGGCCCATAATAGCAGGGAAACTGCCCCTCAATGTAAAAGCACAAGATGAAGTCACTCTAAGCCAAGAGTAGGGGAGAGCACAGCACTTTCCCTTAGGGCCCCTGAGTTACCCGAGGCAGTGTGGCACTAACAGAAGGGAGCAGAGTAAAATCTTGGCTCTCAGTCAGGTAAGTTTCAGTGTAGCTCTTAACTCTGTCACCAGAGATGCATGGTTTAACCTCTCTGGGCTGTCATCTCTCTGCCCATAAAATGGAGAAGGTAACATCTCCTGCATCAGATCTTTGTGAGGATCAATTGAGTGAGGTGCCCTGGTGAGTAGGTTGGCACAAAAGCAGCTCTCTACAAAACCTTCACTGTGGTCACCTGATATCGACCCCCCCTCCTCCAGGAGGATGGGCTCATCTTGCTTTGTTTGGGGTAGATCTGGAGAGAAGGGAGAAAGACTGTAAGTCTTGTTCCAGAGGTTAGATTTCACTGAGGAGTTTCAGCCCTGGAAGAGATCAGAGAGCCAGAATCTTCTCATAGGTAGTGTAATTGCTCTTAATCAGGGCCTGTTGACGCCACACTCAGTGGGTAGAGGAAGGACAGGCAGCAGGTGACAGAGCCATCTTGGCTGGGAAGGTACCACGCTGAGCCCAGCCCAGCCTGAGATGGACGCTGGCCTGGGAGGGGCAACCACTCTCTGTCTTCTTATCTCCAGGGCATCCTCACTTGGCAGGACATCTGCTCCATGGAGAAGTAGACCCATTCCCAGGCCCAGCAGGGACCAGAGAGGCAGCGCCCCTCTCCTCCAGTGGTCACTTCTTGTGATGCCATTTCCTCCTCCTCAGTCTTGTTGAGTAGCGGTCTTTCTACAAAAGATCAGTGTTGGGGGAACACACCTTGCTTTTGGGGGCTTATTGTCCCCATCAGGATATCTGTGTTCTCAAGCAACACAGGGATGCCTTGGGGACCTAGGGAGTATCCAGGGCTCAGCCCCACTTTGATTTTTATCACCACCTTCAGTTTGCCAGTTCCTCCTAGGAGAGCATTTGCTGCCACTGAATGACAGGGAGCTCACTACCTCCAAGTCAGTCTGTCTTAGTTCTCAGTGGAGATTTTTTTGTTTTGAGCACCAGGGACTGAACCCAGGACTGATTTTGTGGTTGGTAAGTGATCTACCGTTGAGCTGCACCCCCAGTCTTCTAGGCTGTCTTAGGGAATTTTTCCTCATTGTGTCAAGTGTCCTTTATGTCACTAATATAGTTATGTGTTGAATAACAATGTTTTGTCAGCCACCAGCCGCATATATAACAGTGTTTCCCCAAGATCATGCAGCCCGGTGACACTGCAGCTATTTTAGAGTATACACACGCTACAAGTGATAAAATGACCTGAAGGTGGACCTATCAGGATCAGAACACGCCTCTGTCTGAGTGATATATGACGGTGTCTGTTTAGCCTCTACTGTTCTGGTAAGGACTGTGGCCAGAGAAAAGAGGAACCCCGTGCTTGGGCCAAGGCTGCCTCTATCATATCCACCTGCTGTGCCACCTAGATCAACTGCACCTGCACCCACATGCTACACATCACACCTTTCTTGGAGTGTGTGTGTGTGTGTGTGTGTGTGTGTGTGTGTGTGTCTGTGTGTTTAAGCAGGGTCTCATACTACAGGCTGGCCTTGAACTCACTATGTAGTACAAGCAGGCCTCAAACTCATGACTGTCCTCCTGCCTTGGCCTCCTGGGAGCTGGGATTACAGGTGTGCACCACCATATCCAGCCTTTTAGGGATGTTTTGTATCCTACTTTGGCCTTTGCTGCTCTGACCAAGGGTTTGTGGTCTTCTGTGTTCCTCATACCACATCACACATGATGGCTCCTACTCCAAGCTGGTCTGGGAGGCCTCCCCAGAAGTGAGGTTTTCTTTTGCTTTTGTTCTGTTTTGTTTTTGGTACTGAGAATTGAACTCACGACCTCCTGCTTTCCAGGTAGGAACGGTGTTGCTGAGCTATATCCCTGGCCCAGAAGTGGAATTTTCTAAGCAGAAATTTTTTTTTAAATGCAGAAGGGCCTTTGACAAAATCAACTCCTAGGTGCCTGCCTCCTATAGGCAGCCTGTCTCTCCATCTCTGTCTTACTCTGTCTCTGTATCTCTATCTCTTTCTATCTCTGTCTCTGTCTCTGCCTTTGTCTCTGTCTCTATCACTATCTCTTTTTGTCTCTGTCTCTGTCTGTCTCTATCTCTTTCTATCTCTGTCTCTGCCTCTGTCTCTTTCTCTGTCTCTGTCTCTGACTCTCTCTTTGTATTGGGAACTGAATTAGCCCAGGATCTTTGCTCTGAACTACATTGCTACACTGCCCCTTCTTAAAACAGGGCGTAGCCCAGGATGGCCTCTCTTGTGGTGATCCTTCTGCCTCAGCCTCCAAGTGCTGAGATGACAGGTGTGCACCATCATGCCTGGCTCAGCCTGGATTTCTTGCCTTTGCTTCTCATCTTGTAAAGACCTAGGCTTCTCCAGGCTCCCGATCACCTCACTCTGCTCCAGAAGCCCTTGGTTTTCACATGCTCTAGAGCAGAGCCCAGACTCTTCTTCTGGTCAGAGCTCTCCCTTGGCCTCCCCTCTTTCTCCCTAGGGTAGTACAAGTGATTCCCAGGCGCTGTGCCTTCCTGTCTCACCCAGCACTCTCACCCTTACCCTCCAGAGCATGCATCGCCATCCTCTCTTACGACAGAGGAAAAAAAGCCAAGAGAAGGCCTTTTCCACAGTCCTCCATCAATTAGCTTCTGAGTGGGCCCTTCAGAACAGGCCCCAGCTCCAGGCCAGCAGACTTCATTCTGTTAGATACAATGCCCCATTCACAGCCCTCCCTATTCATGGGTGCTTCAGAATTCAGCACCTGCATGTGGGAAAGAATTCTAAAAAGCAAAAAGCTTTTGCTCTTTGTCCCTGGGCCCCTGAAGAAGTCAAAAAGGAACAAACAGGAGCACCTGCTTGATGGGCACCTTCCTCTGCACACCTGCTGGTTTGTAAGAGTTGAGAATGACCTCACCAGAGGGCAGCACCTGGGTAGATAAGTCATAGTAAGCACAGCAACACCCCATTTGTTCAACATGAGGTTGGTAAGCACACAATCCGGCCATGTGACAGGCACAGCATTGTGTGTCCCAGGGGTGGGTCCAGACACCACAGCACCCCTGGCTATGCAAAACTGATCCATGGGGTCACCATATCCCATCAGACCTAGGAGAACCAGGATGATCCAGCCTATAGTGAGGTAGGAACAGAGGGTATGTCGCCAAGGATGAAAGAATGATCCACAGACACATACTGCAAGACAGTCAAGGAGGTGCACGTCACTGGGTGGCGTCTAACCCAAACCCACCAGCCTCACAGGAAGTCCCAGGATGACTCTAAGAGCATTTTCCAGCTTGACCTCTATCATCCAAAGTTCTAGCCAGCTTTCTGCATGTCTAATTCTGTGATTAGATAGATCGGTGGTCTCTAGACTCAGGGCAAAGGGGCACTTGTCCCTCTTCAGCTGGCACCTTCTGCCAGCTCTCATGCCATGAAAGCGATGAGAATTTTGCAGATATGCTGTTAGCAAAGGACAAAGGGCAGATCTCAAGTACCCGAATTAACAAGGCCACTTTTGAAAACCTGAGGGGGACAAATCTTTTACCCTTCTGAGATACTCTGCTTTGGAATTGAGAACTCCAAAACACTGACGTCTGGTTTAGTGTATAATCCATTTCACCAGTAGTGGTCTAGGTTAAAGTAAATCTGTTTTTTCAATGCTAGAGATGGAACCCTGGGCATTATGCATGCTAGGAATGCGCTCTATCTCTGAATTATATCCCCAGCCCCAAATCAAAATGCTTAATGAGGAAGCACCTTGAACTGTCTTTTAAAAGGATGACATCCAACTCGCTCCAGAAAGGTTTGAGTCAGCTTATGGTAAAACAAAGCAAACACATCAGAACCATTCAAGCAAGGATGAAGGGGCAGGTGTGGAGTAGTGGAAAGCTCCAAGGGCAGATGATTGTGTCTACAATTACAGTGGCTGCAACTGAGCAAGAAATCAAAACATTATCAATTTCCAGGCAGTTATGTTAAATTGGTTCTGTCTGAGCAGTCGATGAGACGTATTGATTTCCACAGCCACTTGGCTCTCCAATAGCAGAGCAACCACGGTTGATAGGCTCCAGCCAGCCCCTGTCTTCCCCACACCCTGGAAAGAGCCCTGAAATCTCCCTCATGTCCCACACACTCCTGCAACATGGTTGCCTGCCGCTTCTTCCCACGACCAAGGTGCCGTGCATCCAAGACAATCCCTAAATGGTGCCAACCATCAAAAGCATGTTCCAGAGTCCCAGGCAAGGGATTACTTTTCCCAGCATGGAGTCCAAATGTCCTTACGGTCCGTGGGCAAAGGGGACAATGACAAGCTCTGCCTTGGTGTTTCCTAGCTGGTGAGGATATCAGGTTTTCTTGCCCTCATCTGGTCCACCCCCTGCCAGCCCCTCTCACCTCCGCTGTGGTAGGTCTATGTCTGCTGAGGTGCCGCTCCAGTTCCACAGATCTCAGGCTGCCCGTTCTCTCTGGCAGCTCTGCGACACTCTGGTCATTTATACCTTCATTTTCCTAAGTGTCAGCGTCAGAGCATCAATTACCCACCAGTCAACCGAAGCACCATTTTTAGCATCACACTCACAAATTCTAATAGGAGAAAGAGGTTTTACCCCCTGCAAACGAAGACTCGCATTGAACTTTCCTTTTATCTTTGAGGAAATAAAACAGAATATAAAGTTGTAGCATGATTCAGAGAGAAAGAAAGTCTAACACTGCTACTGTAATCATCGGAGAGCTTGTGACTGAACCAGAGAGGGTTTTCTTTTTTGTTCTTGGAGGTGCAAGTACCTTTTACAAAGTGTATGTAATTCTCTTTTGTAATTTTATTTCACTTTAGGTAGACAACATCACCAAGAAGTGTCTTTCTCCCTTTCGTGAGGAAAACTGTTTGCTGTCTCCCTTGTCATCCAATTATCAGAATTTTCCTCTGTTTGATTTGCACCTGCTACCATCACTGGTGGATTTGGACAGCTCACCCAGGGAGTAGCCGCCCTCGCCTGTCAAGGCGGCCCAACATCACAGCTGCCTCAGAGAAGTGTGAAGTGAGCCGAACGATGGAAAATCTTGAGAGAGTTACATTTCTAGACGTGTTCTAGTCAGTAGAGAAGACATCTTCAAATACGACATAAAACTGTGTGAGGCAGAAGCTCTGATTTCCCTCACGGTTCCTGTGGAGGTGTGGAAAGAGCCCAAGTCCAGGGGCTGTCACCTCTCCTGCACCTGCCAGTGGCGACCTCTGTGACTCTCAGTAAGTTACTTCAGGAGCACGACCTGGATACATGGGAACTGGCACAGAACAGCAACTTTCAGATTTAAAAACTTTCCCTTGCTTAGACACCTTCTCCATAACCAAAATTTTTAAGGGGCTAGCTATTTTAAAAGGGTGGCACTTGCCTGTAGGAGGATCACTTCAGCCCAAGAGTTTGAGGTCAGCCTATGCCACACCACGATTCCATCTTAAAAACAAAAAAGAAATGGGAAGGCGGCTCTGGTTGCAGCAGGGAAAGTGGAGACCCCATGGGTACTTGGGGGTCTCCGTGGGTCACAGTTAGAAACCAACAGTTTCTGAGATTCCTCCTAGCAATGATACCTTGTGACCTGACTTCTCAGCCTGCACTGATCCATGCTGTTGGCATAGAGCCTACATAGTATGTTCCCCACGTACATAAGGACTAAGTGACATGTCCCCTGCTGACCGGGCTAGGCCAAGCTGTATCCTCAGGGCTTAAGAGGAGAAGGACAGCATTAAGAGGAATATTATTAAAACAAATGAAAAGATGAGCTGACCAGCCACAGCAGCACACAGCAGATGGAGCTGCCTAGCGCTCCCGTGCAATGGATTCCGTGGTTACTGCAGCAAATGCTAGGGCCCTGAAGTACTAGGGCCTGGGCACCTAGTAAGGACTCTGGGACAGAGTACACATGGAGGACTTGGCGAATAGATCAGAAAAGTCACAGGATTCTAGATTCAACTGCTATGCTAGGCCCCTGCTCTCTGACTCAGTTTCTTCATCTGTAAAATGGGAGCAATAAGGTTCATGAAGCTGTTGGGTAAGGATTACTGTGACAGTGTATAAGGTATTGGGTGGCATAGAGTAAGCTCTTAAAACAGCACTTATCGTTGTTATCCTTCTTATTGCAATAAATGAGGCCACAGAGACACAGTGACAGAGTGGATCCATGATATTCTCAAACTCAGACACAAGTCTCACTTCCAAATCCAGTGACCCTCACTAAGCTACAGTTCTAGGGTGATTCTTGGCCTACCAGCTCTTCTAATACTTGATTATTGTTTGAAAACTCTCAGCAACCATTCCACTGCTGAGCTACATGCCCAGCCTTAGCTCACATGTTTTTAAGACTGTTTCCATGGGTTTTCATAAATATATACGCTTGTGCCATCATTGCCACCGTCCTGTTCTAGGACATTCCATCACCCCAGAACTTCCCCCTGACCATCCACTGTCGATCTCCTCTCCCATCCTCAGACCCATCCTCAGCTTCCTGCCTCTGTGGCTTTCCTTTTTCTGGGAAATTCATTATAAATGGGAACATACGGTAGATACTTCCGTTGTTAGGCTTCTTTCAGCAGAGTATTGTTGTGGTTCAGAACACGTGTATCCCATTATCTCACTGGATGGCTGCGCGCATTACAGTTTATTCATCTTGATGGACATTTAGGTTAACTCTAGTTGAGAACTCTTAGGAACAGCGCTTCTATGACTCTGAGTATCAGACCTTGTGAAAACTTATCATTTCGTTTCCCTGGTCTAGGTATCTAGGAGCAGAATTCCTGAGGTATAGGCAAGTGAATGTTTAGTGTTTTAGGAAATTGTTAAAAGTCTTTCTAAGTGATCTCACCACATACATTCCTACCAGCAATAGGGATTATTTTGTCAGGGCTGGATTTTGTGTTTTGGGTCTTTTTGGTGACACTGAAGATTGAACCCAGGTCCTTACATACCTACCAGACAAGTGCTCTCCTACCAGCTACACATACTTTTGTTTGTTTATAAATGCTGAAATAAGCCGGGTGTGGTGGCGCATGCCTGTAATCCCAGCACTTGGGAGGCTGAGACAGGAGGATTGGTGCGAGTTCGAGACCAGCCTGGGCTACAAAAGTGAGCTCAAAGTCAGCCTGAACTGCACAGCAAGACCCTGTTTCAAAAAGACCAAAAAAAAAAAAAAAAAAAAAAAAAAAAAAAAAAAAAAAAAAAAAAAAAAAAAAAAAAAAAAAAAAAAAAAAAAAAAAAAAAAAAAAAAAAAAAAAAAAAAAAAAGAAAAGCTGAAATATGGTCTCTTCAAGTTGCCTAGGCTGGCCTTGAACTCATAATTCTCCTGCCTCAGCCTCCTGTATAGATGGAATTATAGGCATGCATCAGTGTGCCCAGTTTACCAGATTTTAATGAGCATTTATTTCTGCATACTATTTTTCTTGGATGCTTTGAAAACATGAGGACTATAGTGTGTGGTTATGATATTTGTTTTCAAAAAGTTTAGGAAGGTAAACAAATAACAAAGACACTACATAATCACTCCTGGTGGGTAGGACCAGAGAGAGATACAATATAAATGCTCTAAAAAATACCTGCAATTCCAGTACTCTGGCAAGGGAGATGCTCTGTGGCACAAGTGTCTGCCTGGCAAGTACAAGGTCATGAATTTGAAAAAAATAAAAAAAATAGAAAGAAAGAAAGCAAGCCTGGGGATGTAGCTCAGTGCAAAAGCTCTAGGTTCAATCCCTTATAAATTCCCTCACCCCCCACCTCTAAGAATAGGTTAAAGGAGACATTCTGGAAAACTGGGATGTATCATCAGACAGGAGCAGAGAGAGAGAGAAGCCTGAAACAGGTATCCCAGCTTATGCGGCCATGGGTTTAGGGGTGAAATCCAGCCCTACCTCTTCCAAGCTGTGTGATTCCAGACAAGGCCTGAGATCTCTCTGAGCCTTGCTTCCCACACTCACATAATAGAGATGATAACGTCTCTCTCTCAGTGTGCTGGGAAGTCACAAGCATGCTTGCATCCAGTACCAATAAGTCAGCCAGTGGAGGTATCCTACAAGCATGCTAGTGTTTTGGCATGTGGTAGCCGCTATTACAGTTTCTGACCAAAGCTGAACTCTGAAAGCCAAGGCAGAAAGGCAGGGGAGACCTGAGGGCAATCTCCACGCAAGTTTATTTGTAGTAAATTCTCAAGTCCACCAAGAAATGGGATGGGGAGGAGAGGAGTCTGAGAATAAGAGCGCAGCTCCCCGATGACAGAACGCCCTGGCCTCCTGGCCTGGCTGGGTCCTCCAGAGATGGCCAGAGAACCCTTGTTTACCTACTGTTGCTGGGCTCTGTCTCAGGACATGTTTCAACCCAGCCTTGGCTGTGGCTAGGAGTGGGAGGCTTGAGCTTCAGAAATAAAGCACCCAGAAAAGACAGGCTTTAAAGGACCCCAAAAGGCTAGGACAGAGACAATTCTTGCTGCCCATGGTGGAGAGAGAGAGAGAGAGAGAGAGAGAGAGAGAGAGAGAGAGAGAGAGAGAGAGAGAGAGAGAGAGAACATTTGTGTTGCAAATTTCCAGTGTGTGAGAGCCAGCCATTCAAACAGGGGGGCTCTCAAGACTGCAGGCTTGGGGCAGGACACAAGTGACAAAGAGGGCCTGTCTTTGAGCCTCAGACCCTGCTTTGTAAAAGCTGCTTTCACCACCCTCCCTGGATTGTGGCAACTTTCCCAGCCCAAGGCCACTGTGCAGGGAGGAGAGGGGCAGGACTGGACCCCAGGCTTGACCCTGCCTTCCTGGTCTTGCATTTTTGGCCTTGGCAGCCATAGATGTCACCTGGGTGCCCAGGTGTGCTATCAGAGCAAGGCAACCAGGGTTTGGTGGTGTGGTGTTGCTTGGTGGCTTCAGGCAGTCACTCAACTTCCCTGGGCCTTAGTTTCCTCATCTGTAAAATGGGACTGGTCTGGCCAATTCTCCTATTCCACTTGATCCTATAGAGTAGAAGGATCTTCAGTTGGCAACTCAAACGTTCATCTCTTTCTATAAAAGTCTGCATTTGGGGGGTCATTAGAATAGTTCTTTAATGAGGTGAAGTTGACTATATTTATTTAGGAAATCAATGAAGTAGCCTGGTTGCTTGGAAATGTTATAGCGATGAGTAACAGTTTTAACATTTATCTTGCTTCCAATCACTGGGCCTGTGCCAAGTTAATTATGGATGTTCACCAAGTTGCTTTTTGAGTGGGCAGACTCGGTGCAGGTGCCGAGCACACTGCCGCAGAGAAGCTGCCCCAAGGCTACGTACCAGCCTGAAGCAGTAGGATCAAAAGTTCAAGGCCCTGGGGCTGGGGAAATAGCTCCATGGCACAAGTGCCTGCCTGGCAAGTGCAAGGTCGTGAGTTTGAACCCTGGTCCCACAAAAAAAAAAAAAAAAAAAAAGTTCAAGGCCAACCTTGCCAACTTAAAATACCATAAAATTTATCCAAGAATTAAATTTTAAAAAGAGTGGGCGGTATGGCTCACCCTAGAATGCTTGCCTAGCACACATAAGTTCCAACCTCACTTACCAGAAACATAAAAACAAAATGAAACAAAGTCAACCAACCATCCATCTTCTCTCAAATAAGCAGTGACTGTACATGTGAAAATTGTTCTGTTTCTGGGATCAAGTCAGATATATATCTCCTGGATTGTGGCAGCCTTCCTAGCTCAAGGCCACTATACAGGGAGGTGAGGGGCAGGTCTTGACCCCAGACTAATATATCTAGATCTAGATCTATCTATCTATCATCTATCTATGGTATTTAGTTAGTACAGAATGTACAGAGTCTCATGAGTCTCACTATACAGATCAGACTCCTAATGATCTTCCTGTTTGCAGCCTCCCAAGCACTGGGATTACAGGCATCTGTCACTATGACCAGTCTCAATCACCCTCTCAGGGTGCCCTGGGGGCAGGGCTGATGTGGCAGCAGTAGATGTCACCTGAGTGCCCAGGTGTGCTATCAGAGCAAGGCAGCCAGGGTTTGGTGGTGTGGCGTTGCTTGCAGGACCATGCAGGACCATACCCGGTCCCTGTGTCTGCTCAAGCAGGCATTTTAATCCACCGAGCTATCTGGCTGGATCTTTGATCCCCTGATGTGTTCTAATCGGTGTGATTCACAAACCAGTAGTATTGTAACACTGGGGCTTGTTCAAAGCGTAGAATCTCAAACTCCACTTGGGATCGGTGGGACTGGATGCTAAAACCTCTTCACTGCAGAACACTGACGCTGTTAGCTATAACCAAGATGGTTTTATTTATTTATTCTATTTTATTTTATTATTTTTCTTGTTTCAGAACTTTTGTTTATTTGTTTATTTATTTTTATGGCCGGCTCAGCCTGCCCTGAGGGCAGGGCTGGCACAGCATGTAGTGCCGGGGATCGAACCGCGGTCCCTACAGCCGCCCAAGCTTTCCTAAGCAGGTGCTTTAGACCACTGAGCCATCCTGCCGGGCCCCACCAAGATGGTTTTAGAATGGTACCACGGCTCTGCTCAGCAAGGCGCGACCTGGCTACAGACAGCCGGCAGATGTCGCTGTTCTCCAAGCATTGGTGGTGCCAGGCTTGCTCCCCACGCCAAAGGCCTCCTGGGGCTTTGTTCACTGTTTTAGCCCTGGGACCGCTAAGAGGTCCAGGCGGCCGGTCCTGCCGCCGCCTTTTTCTCTCCATCTGCCTCTGTGCAGTTCCTGCCCAGGGGCTGCAGTGTGAGCCCAGGCCCTGCCTCAGGATCCACAGGACAAAGTTCAAGGGAGGAAAGGGGCTATCCTAGGACTGCCTCTTGGAGTGAGAAAGTGCCCCTGGAGTGGGGAGGCACCTCCTGGGAGGCTCCTCTTACTTGGATCTCTGAATTAGAGGTTCTTGATGATAATCAGACCTACAAACAGATCTAGGATGTTCTCATTATTTTCCTGTAACAGGCAAAATCCAAGACCTGTCTAGGACTCATTTCCAGTTTCCTGCCTGAAGTGAGAATGAAAAGTCATTGTTAGCTACCGCCTCACTTCCCCTCTGTGGTCACAGTGCCAGGAAGGGAAGCCCCATATCCCGAGTATAGCCCATCAGGGGCTCAGACTCAGGGCCCTCCCCTATAAGTCAGGAAGCCAAGCTGTGGGGATTTCCCTCCAGGGCCCGAGCTTTCAGCCTCTGGACTTTGCCCCACCCTCAGAAAAAGTCCCTGAAGCCCTAGCTAGGACCCCACGCCTAGCCGTACCCAGCTCCTGGCTCCCAGTGGCTGAGTCCCATTGGAGCTGAAACTCTTCCAGATCCCAGAATCCCCAACTCACGGCTAAGACCTAGCTTCCCACTCAACTCCTATCACCTAGAGTCAGCCTGGGTCACCAGAACCTAGTAATTTACAGAAACCCTATGATCTCCCTCACACTGCCCCTTTAATTTTTTTTTTATTGAGACAGAGTTTCACAAGGATGCTAAGCTGCCCAAGTAGACCTTGTATTTCTGATCCTCCTGCCTCAGGTTTCCAGAGTGCTGGGATTACAGATATCCACCATCATACCTAGCTTGACGGTGACAAATTTTAAATTAATACTAGAACTTTGTTGTGGTGATTTTGTCAGTAAGCCTGAAGCAAAATGTTCTAGGATCTTCTCTGACCTTGGACTCCACTTACGTGTCCTTCAGTTTGGAGATGGTCCTAGGCGTGCTCAAACATTCCAGAATATTAATACATAATAAAAAGTGATTATAAATTTATTTGCATACTGCATCATTCATGCTTTCATCTTTCCTTTGATAATCTGTCCATCAGACATCCATGTAATAACACCTGTGGTGCAAAGCGCTGTTTAGTGTTCAGAAGCCATGAAAGAGCATGACACAATGAAATGAATGGATAGTTAGCAAGTGCTCGCTCTGCGCTATTCACTGTGTTGGGGGCTGCAGGCATTCTGTCAGCTTGCTTTGGTGGAGATTTCATTCTAGCTAGGCAGGCAGGTGGCAGGCAAGCAAGTAATTACACTCTGTTGATGTGCAGGATCTATAATAGAAGTGCACCCAAAGTGCTACAGGAGCAGAAGGGTGGGGGTCTTTTCCAGCAAACAGACAAGGCTTTGTAGAGGACATAGCAGGTACCTGGGGCCCTGGAGAAGCAAAGCCCCATAGTGCAGCTAGAGTGAGGACCCTCCATTCTTTGAGTGCCCTAGAGCTGGGCCCCAGGTTCAGGTATCTTGAGGAGACATGAGGGCTCTGAAGTTTCGACCCAACTCCCAGTGATTCTGACACAGGTGTGAGAACCCCAGGCCTGTGGCAGGAAGCATGGATGATCCTGACACGAGGCACTAAGGGCAAGCTGTACAGGGCATGAAGTGTCACTCTAAGCAATGAAGGTCTTTCTTACTCTCAGTGGAAAGAATCTACAAGAGGCCTGCAAGCCCAGAAGGGGCTGTTCTGGACGGAGAGTGTTGCCAGCAGCCTGGAGGGAGGTGTGGGGAGCAGAGAGGCACAAAGAGAGAGCTCAGTTGGGAGGTTTTTACAGCTAGCTAGCCCAGTGTCTGCAGAGCCTAAGTGGTGGTGGTGGTGATGGTGGTGGTGATGGTGGTGGTAGTGGTGGTGGTAGTGGTGGTGGTGGCGGTGATGGTGGTGTCAGGGAGCACCTGCCTGGAAGACGGGTGCTCTGTGTGGGGTTGCAGAGGAGTGAGGTGAAGGAAGGGGCTGTTATGAAGAGTCGGGGATGATCAGGATGCTTAGGGGAGCTGGCTGAGAGGAGTGATGGGTCAGTGCTGCACACACTGAATTCATAGGTGTTGACACCTATAGACATCTAGTCTGGAGCTTGGAGAGGTGGCCAAGCCCCTGAAGAGCTAAGTGGACTCAGGGATGGGCACCTTGGAAAGGCTACTTCCACCTTCAAGGCAGAGGGAGGCAGAATTTTTAAAAATAAGACAGGAAGAATCCATTAGAAAAGTTAGCTGTCAGGTTGTCATCTCTCCTTTGCAGAGGGAGAAACTGGGACTAGGATGCATGAGTGACTTGTCTGTGGCCCCTGCACTCATTAGGGGGACGGTAGGGTTTTTTGAACCTAAGCTTTCTGAACCAGGGACCATATTGGCCTTTTTGCTAAGTCTTCAGGAAAGAATCCTGTTCACAGGCACAAAAACAAAACAAACAAACAAACAAACACAAAAACAGATTCCAACTGGAGAAGAGGGAAGACGGGGGTGGGGAAAGGGCAGAAGACAGAGCTGGTGATAGGGCTGGGGACTCAGCTCAGGGGCTGAGCACATGTCAGGCGTTCACGAGGCTCTGTGTTGGAGCCCCAGCACTCAAAAAAAGGGAAAGGCCATGGAGACTAATGTATGCCATTAGTGAGCATATTCTTTTCTTTTTTGTATTTTAGGGAAAGGTCTGTCTAAAGGTGTTCAGGGTCTCACTAGTACATCTGACTTATAGTGATCCACCTATTTACAACTTCCCAAGAGCTGGGATTATAGGCATGCACCATCACACCCAGTCTCAATTGCCATCCCCCAGGAGTAGGGCCAGTACAGGAGGCCTGGGGATCAAACCCCTAGTCCTGTGCCTGCTTGCAGGTGCTTTAATCCACTGCACTATTTGACCAGCCTAGCATATTCTTTTTGTTTGTTTGCTTATCCTTTTCAGACAAGGTTTGGCTATGCAGTTCAGGCTGGCTTTGAGCTCACATTGTAGCCCAGGTTGGCCTCAAACCCTCAGGTATCCTCCTGCCTCAGCCTCCATAGTACTGGGAATACAGTCATGTGCCACCATGCCCGGCCCCGACTTCATACTATTTCATCTGTGAATATTTCAATATGTATCTCAGAAAAGATAAAGGCTTTTAAAAACATAATACAATCTCATTATTGCCTCTTTAAAAATTCTAACATTAATTCCTATTAAAGGAACCCACCAGGAGTACTTGGATTCAACAGACCTCAGAGTGCAAGTGATGCCTGCTTAGCTTGACCTGCTATTGTCACAAGCATGATAAGGAATTTAAATTTTCCCAGGATAATTACAGCTGAGGGAAATGGGATTGGAAATGCAGATTAGTGAAGCTCATGGGATTCTGGGTAGGAAATGTTACAAACAGGGGGAAAATTATGGAAAGATTTGCAGGATGCAAGAGTAAAGATTTTCCTTTCTGACTTCTGTCTTCCTCATCCAAGGGCTATTAGTCATAAAGGCAAAATCAGAACCAGGTCTAAAGTGAAACCCAATAGATAAAAATAACACAATGCAGAGTTTCTAAATACAACAAGACAGATGCTGAGTACTCATTTCCCACTGAGGCTTTCTAAATTGCTCACTTTATAAAGATTGTAATTGCAAAGACACTGATCAGAACATGGTAGTTTCCTGGGAGGTCCTGTACATTGTTTTACTGGCCGGCCTGAACACTACGTCTACAGGCATCAGGAAGCCTTATTTCTAAGTACTTTAGGAACTTGCTCTGTGAGAACTTGGGTGGCTCCACTTCTCTGTTCTAGAAAGTGAAGATGTTAGTCTCCGAGACTTCACAGTTCTCTTTAAACTCTCAGTTCTCTGATTGGATAAGTTACCTAATAAAAAGACCCTTAGTGGATAAGGGTGCTGGCATGTGCCTATAGTCCCAGCTGTCCAGGAGGCCAAGGCAGGAGAGTCATAAATTGGAGGCCAGCCTGGAAAACTTAGCAAGACTCCACCTTAAAGCAAATAATAAAACAGAATTGGGGAGGTGGCTCAGTGCAAAGGCCTTGGGTTTAACCCCCAGTATCAAGAAAGGTGTTTATCTCCTGGGATCTTGAAAGCATTATTGGGCTTTGTTCAAGGCTACACTGCACTAACAGAATGCTTGGCTAACCTACACGAAGGGTGCCATGGAGACGTCATGTGTGTGTTACTCAGGTTCGTGCTTCAGAGTCACTCCTAGCTGCACTTGGCTGACTCCCAGCTGTTCCTGAGCTCTTGGAACATTGACTGCAGAGGGGGAGTGCAGGGAGCTGCACAGAGCGACCACAGATGGTTGCCTGAGGCCCAGGAAGCAAACTGTAGAAATAAGTTACAATGACAGCCCAGCTTTTTCCATTTTTCTCCTTTGGCAGGTAAAGGAATTGATGGATGGTGGCCAGGGAGTTGGGGCTGAGGTGGAGCTAAAGGGAAGGGGCTGTAGGAAGCCCCCTGATCAAGTTGCCATATATTGCTGGCATCCTGAGACCTTGGCCCAGGGAGCTACATTTGAGTGGAGTTTCAAGATGTGAGGCTGGAGCCAGGCATAGCGGTGCACACCTGAGATCTCTGCGTTTGTGGAGGGTGAGGCAGGAGGATTGCAAGTTCAAGCCCAGCCTGGGAAATTTGTGATTTAGCAAGATAAAATCCTAACTCAAGAAAAATAGGTGGCTGTGCTCGCAGCTGTCCTTGGTCATGGGGTCATTGGCCCTCAGGCTACAGCAATTGTGGTGAACATACTTTAAATTGTGTGTGACCACTGGGTACAAATATTTGTCCCTATGGGATTTGTCTTTGGATGTTATCTGGACAGAAAATAATGAAAAGCTAACTGCCTCCTGGAACAAGAGTATGCTATATAAAAGGGATTAAGGCCTAATGAAGAAGCTACCTGGAAATAAAGACTGGCTAAATTACAGAATATTCATGTTTTAAAATGTATGGAAAAAAAATAAAAATATGTTTGCTATTTAATTATACAACATTTTTTAAAAGGCTAGGGTGTATGGTTTATTTTGAAGGCCCTATATTTAACCCCTAGTCCTGCAAAATAAATAAATAAATAAATAAATAAATACATTTTTAAAAAATAAAACTGAATCAGGGACTGGGGTTTGATCTGTGGCATGCCATCATGCTGGCCCCATTCCCAGGGTGCATTGAGAGGGTGACTGAGACTGGGCATGCTAGCATGTGCCTGTAATCCCAGCGCTTGGAAAGCTGAAGACAGGAAGATTTCATAGTGAGATCCAATCTGTGTAGTGAGACCCTGTAGACCCTGTACTAACTACATAAAAAAAAAATAAATAAAATTGAAGTTGGAAGGAAACCAGAGCAGAGTAGAAGAGAAACAAGATAAAGAGACACCATCCTGGACTAGGAGAGCCCTTTCAGAAACCCTACCTCCAACAGGTTCTAGCATTACACATGCAGGAGAGGACGGGGTGGTTCTCAAGCTGAGCTGCTGAGATTTCTTTTTGCAGTTCGGGCATGGTGCTCTGTGAGCTCCTACTGCATAGTCTTTGCTGGCTGAGTCCTTTTCTGCAAGTCACCAATACTTATCATATCTGCTTCAGCACAAAAATACCATCTCCTGAAAGCCCTCTTGGACCTCTCTATATGTTTCTTTCTTTTGTTTTTTTTTTTGGTGGGGGGATAGGGTCTCTCTATGCAATTCAGACTGGCCTTCAACTTGTGGCAATCCTCCTGCCTCAGTCTCCTGTGTGCTGGGATTACAGGCGAACACTACCACATCTGGCTCTTTTGACCTTCCTTTTTCATACAAACCAGTCCATTTTTGCATAATTAAAAAAATAGTACTCACTTCAGTTACAACTTTTCATATATATCTATGGTTCTTATTTAATTTCTACTGTGAAATAGCTTTGAGCTCTCAGATGAATTGCAAGAATAGTACAAAGAAAAACACATGCTCTTTGTCTGGCTTCCCCAATTGCTAACATTTTGTCACTATCTCTCTATGGGGATACTAGAGATTATATATACAATGATATGTATATATAAAAATGTAGTTTTTGCTTTGAATCACTTAAATCATCTTGCCCCTTTACCTCTAAATATTGGAGCATCACACACACACACACACACACACACACACACACACACACAGCATTGTTTATTGCTGTAAGTCCAGCACAATTATGTTGATTCTTTGAATAATAGCTGTCTCCTCCTACTTACAGAGAGGCTCTATAAGGGCTAGGTGAGGGCTTGAGCATGCCCCAGGTGTTCTGTGCCACAGTATCTGGCACACAGTAGTACTGTGTAAATATATGTTGAATGCACAAGCAATCCTGATTGGGACAACTTGTCATTAATATTGCACTTTCCCCCAGCTATCTGCATTCTTACTCAGCTACTATGTGTGCTGCATGGGGTGGGGTGTGCTGACTTGGCTGCCTGCCTACTTCTGTGGGGAATCAGGATGCCACGGAGGTCAGTTATGGTGCCTGAAGACTAAGCTTCTGTTGTTTTTCACATCCTCTCCAGCCAGCTCTGGCTTTTGCTCAACCACATTCTTGATGGGCAGCTGCCTTTCCTCTGGCCCAGTGGCACCTGTTGGCCATGACTGATAGTTAATTGGCCCCAGGAGAGGGCTCTGGCAGTGGCAGCTGGAGCACAGGCCAATCTTCCCATGTACTTGCTTGCATGAGAAGCCTGCCTGCCCCCTCAGAGCCTGTGGCCTGCCAGATGCCCTGCCTCTCTGACAATCATGTTGGGCCCTTCTGTTGGGACTCAGTCATTGTTAGTTGCTAGAGGAGGCCAATGGAAGGGTAGACATGCTCCGGGCATAGAGCTCACAGCTTCCTGAGTTGATGAGCCCTGGAGGGATCATTTAGGCCAGAGATTTTCCAAATGTGGGCTCCAACTAGCCACAACCATGACAGCTAGGGCTTCAGGAGAAAGGTTCCTCCTCAGACCTACTGAAGCAGGACCTGGGAAAAAGGTGTGGTAATCTTTATCAAACTGACCTCCAGCACTTGGGATGGCACTCAGATCCCCAGAGTTCTGCTCACAGCCCACTACACCTGTTCTCAAGGGAAAATAGCAAACCCAGGAAGTCACCCTCATTCCTTCCATGGGCCCCTTCTCTGCTCATTGTTGCCCATCTGCAGCTTATTGTGTCTGCTTTTTCTAAAATATTTTCAGAATTAAAAATAAGTTTATCACAGGCTATTACATTACCATGGCAACCTGCCAGCCAGCTAAAAAAAAACCGGCAGTAGCACTGCCTTAGGGTCTCAGTGGCACTAACATAGCTTCGAAATTTCATGCTGGGGGCCTTCATCACTATGCATGGCCTCTTTGTTTCTTTCATCTTTTCCTCCTCGTTTGTCTTCTTCTCTTTCTTGACCCCTTATTCCTCTCTTGTCTCAGTATGAGCAACGTGTTGTTCTCATCATTTTAGGTTCTCTGAGAGGCTGCCACATCCAACCTTGCCTTTCAAACTATCTGTAACACCTGGAGGTAGGCTGATTTGAGTAGGGCTATTTCCCTGCATTATCATCCTCATTAAAATTTTTCTTGGGTTGATTGACGTATCTTTTTGGAAAGTACATGTACAGAGTGCAAAAATCAACAGGCACAAAGGGGCACATGTTAAGAGTGAGTGTTCTTATAACCCCAGATGTGCAGTTCTTCTCCCTGGGGACCCCTCACCTGTTCCTCTTGCATCTTTATGCAAACTCCCTCCAACCCATGCACATGTAAGGATACTTCCTAACTGTTTTTCCCTTTCATGACAGCATGCCATACTCACATCTCTGCGCCTTGCTTCTATCACTCAAGATGTCTTAGGAGTCCTCCTCCTGCATTTAAAGTTGCCTTACACGTTTGTTGTTGTTTGAGATAAGGTCTTGCTAAGTTGCCTGAGCTGCCCTTGAACTCATAATCCTGCTGCCTCAACCTCCTGAGCAGCTGGGATTACAGGTGTGTTTATCTGCCTCCTGCTCTGTAATAACTGTGAATTCGATGGTTTAGTTAGAATTGCCATTTATTCAAGCAGTCTCCTGCTGGTAGATACATGGGCTACCTCTAGTCATTCACTATTTTCATCTCCATCTTACAGCTGGAAAAACCGTGATTCAGAGATGAAATTGACCTAAGAACAATCCTAAAGGAAATGTTGGCATCCTCAGGCATTACTTAGCTATGAAGTATTAGGGAGCCGGGGAGATAGCTCTGTGGCACAAGTGCCTGCCTGGCAAATGCAAGAGCATTAGTTTGAACCCTGGTCCTGCCCCCCTCCAAATACACAAAGTATAAGACAAAAAGAAGAGTTACTAACCCCTGAATTACAATAAAGGGTCATCCAGTGAATTGAATTTTGCTTCCCTTACTGTTGTCTTATTTAGTTAAATTTTACTAATATTACTCGATATTTGATTTGTAATTACATAATACTAAATACTTCTTTTTCGGAAGCCTTTGAAGCCTGTCTCTCTTGATAGCTAATAATTTCTGATAGGGCAAGGACCACGTTTTCTTCATTCCTGCCCCAGGTAGTGCTATTCTTCTAACAAGTTCTTTGTAATAACTGGTGTGTAATAGACACTCAGTAAATATCTGTTGAATGAATGGAAGTACCAGGATTATTGTGGTGAAGACAATGGAGATGGAGGGCTGGTTTCAGTCCAGGGTGCAATATTTATTATGGTACAACTACTCCTAGACCCATCGCTTGACTTTCTACGTCTCAGTTTCCCACATATGAAACAGATACACCCCTGTGGTTTGCTGGCTGGCTGGCTGGCTGGCTGGAGTGACTGAATGCAGTTCATGTATCTATCCTGGGACCCTGTGTGCAGCGAGGGCTCTGATTTTCTTAGTAGGCCCAATCTTCTCTCAAGGTCAAATGCTGCCTGGAAATTCTGGTGGCGGGAACCCAGAAAGCTTCAAGGCTGAGGTAATTTGAGTTGGGTCTTACGGTAGGAGTAAGATTCCAGTGTATGTGACTAGTCCAGCTCTCTTTAATGAGTGCATCCAACTACAAAATAGAGATGACACCCAATTTCTGGCTTCCTCTGGGAGATGGACCAGTTTAAAGTTCCTCAAGAGGAAAACACTATATGCTTAAAAGGCACCATTGTTATTCAGCTGGAAAAGTGCCTTAGAAGGACAAGTGAGCTACTCCCTGCCAAATATGATTCTGCTTGCGCTGTGTATAATTGAATATTTAGCATGAATTTAACTCAGGGAGCCAACTGTGCTGTCAGAGCCAAGTTTAATGGGGCACTTAATAAATGTGGAGGTAATTAATATCAACCAGATGTCTGGCGTGCACGAAGTTTGCACTGCTTCGGCGACTGACGCACTTCAGGGAGATGGAGTTCTGGATTCAGCCACGTGAGCGGGGCGGGGTAGCCCTGCCTGTGCCTCTGAACGAGCAAAGTTGGTTTTCTGCTCTGAGGCCACAGTTGGCCCAGAGAAGCAGAACATAGTAAGTTCTCTGCCATTGGGCCCCCTAAGTTCCCAGACTAAGGTGCCTTTGGCCTTGCTGAACATAGAGGATTCCCCACTGCCCTGGCACAGCAGCCTCTGGCTTTGGTCCTGCCTTCTGGATTCATCAGGCTCTACCACACCTAGTGTTCATGTCACATTGGACTTGAGCCTGAGATGTAAAGGAGCCAGTAGGAACACTGAAGGTCAGGCTCACCAGGGACCAGGTGTCCTCAAAGTCCTACACCAAGTGCCACTGGTTCAGAACACAACAAAGCCCCAGACTCCAGACTCACCACGATCTCTGACTAAGCCCTGCAGCTGAGATTTCTGCTTCTGGATTCAGAGCCCTGCACAGGGATCTCTGACAGCTGTCGCTGGACCAGAATTCATTCTTTTTTTTTTTTGTATTTTAGGGAAGGGTCTATAGGGTGTTCAGGGTCTCACTACTAGATCAGGCTCACAGTGATCTGCCTGTCTACAGCCTCCCAAGATCTGAGATTACAAGTGTGTGCCACCGTGCCTAGTCTCAATACACCTCTGGGGCAGGGCCCCAGCAGCAGGCCTGGGGATGAAATCCCTAGCCCCTGTGCCTGCTTGCAGGCACTTTAATCTGCTGAGCTATTTGGTCAGCCCCAGAATCCTTTCTTTAGCAAAGACTCAGGATGTGCTCACCTCATTCATTTTGAGATTCCCACAGATGTGGACCCCGGTGCTGGGCAACCCAAGTGACAATTCCTAGCTTCACCCCTACTCTATGAAATTAATATTCTTCCCTATTATTCTTTAGGAGGGCTTCATGTCTCTTGTCCCAGTCACTTAATCAACAAACATTCATGTGTACCCAGAGAACCGGGAGGGATGCTGGGAGACCAGAATGAGCAAAGGAAATGGAGAGGGTGCCTAGGCGAGGCAGAGTATGCCAGTGATCCCAGCAGGACTGATAATTCAAGCCCAATCTTGGCAATTCAGTGACATAGTGAGACTGACCCTTGAAACAAAAATAAATCAAATAGTCTGAGGATGCAGCTCAGTGGGAAGGCCCTGTATTCAGTCCCCAGTATCAATTTTGCCACACTACACACACACACACATGCACACACACACATACACACACACAGCAAATGAGAGAATTATAAATTGCAATAACTGATATAAAAGACAAAAGCAGGGGCTGCAAATTTAGCTCAGTGGTAGAGCTATATTCCACCGACTATGAGTTAGGTCCTGGGCTTCTTAGTTTAGGGACAAGAAAAAAAAAAAAAAAAACGACTGGCAGGAATCTGTGACAGAAGTAAGGCAGATTTACTTAGAGAGAGAGTTTCTGTTATCTAACCCCTCACATTTATAGAGTTAAAGCACTCACTTAAGTTGTTCACGGTTTTGTGAACAGGGAGTTTGGGAAGGGCCAGGCTGAGCCTCCATCTCTCCTCCATGTGGTGCCTGCTGAGGCATCTGGAACTGAAGAATCCACTTCCAAGATGATGTCATCACAAATTTCATAGTACAGAATGTCACACTTTTTCTCTTTTGTAAATGTCAAAATATGTGTACAACAAACGCTACCTATCGCCTATATTCTATACTTCACATTCTGCCATCTTGGTGTTCGGGCACATCTCAGTGCCCTGAGATGATTTCTTCGTGCTCAAATCTGGTGCCTGATACTCCCAGAATTCTTGTCCCCTGTGGTATGGATCTCTCACAGCTTGATAGTCCCTAGGTAATTGCACTACTTCCATTACAGTCTTATAGCACTAGGCAATGACGGAGCCTTCACACTGAGATACATCTCCTGTGCATCCCCACCCCGTTTTGAAACAGGATCTCAATATGTAGCTCTAGCTAGCTTTGAACTCACTGTGTATCCCAGGCTGGCCTCAGTCTCATAGCAATCCTCCTGCTTCAGCCTCCTGAGTGCTGAGATTGCAGGCGTGCACCACTGTACCTGGCTACAGCCTTCCTCCTTTTCTTTTTTTAGATACCAAGAATCGAACTCAGGACCTTGAGCTTACCAAGCAAGTGCTGCACCCCAGTGTTACGTTCCTAACCCATGCCATTTAAAAAAATTTTTGAGACAGGGTCTCACTAAGTCACTAAGCTGCCCAGGCACTTCTGATTCTCCTGGCTCAGCCTCACAGACAGCTGAGATTACAGGTGTGTATCGCCATGTAGTGAAGCCTGTTCTAAAAGGCTGAGGCATGGGCTGAACCCTAAAGGATGAGAATGAGTCTGTCTTGTGAAGAGTCAGAGGGTATATTTCAGGCAAAGAGGCCAACATGGGCCATGGCTGGCAGATGCAAAGTGAGCTTTACACCTCTACTTTCCTTTGCATTTTCCAAATGCAGTAAGTCCTGATTTACAGATGAGTTCCGCTCCAGGAGAATGTTCATAAGTCAGACTCATTCCTAAGTCTAACAAAGTGAGTCTATATGAAACTTGTGAAATTTCACGACTTGAATGTTCTTAAGTTGGGGCTTACTATAGGGCCTATCAAACAGGATAGATATGGAGCTGTCTCCCTCATGAAGTCTTCCCAGATGGCTCTATCTCTCCCGATTCTTCCCTTCCTTTAGAGTACACATATCTGTAGCATTTATCTACTTTGCACAGGTTAGTCAGGTCATATAATGGACATATACATGCACATTCTGAGGCCTTGGTGAAGTGGCTAACCTTCCCTCACCAGTAAATGAGAATAACAATAATAATAACAATAATCCCCATTTTGTAGGGTTACTGAAGGAAGAATACTGACATGTTTAGAGTGCCCATCATGTAGTGCAGTGGTTCTCAACCTTTCTAATGGGTGACCTTGCAACACAGTTCCTCATGTTGTGGTGACCCCAAACCGAAAAATAATTTTGGTGGCTACTTCAAAACTGTAATTTTGCTACAGTTATGATTTGGAATGTAAATCCCTGATATGCATTATATATTCTCATTGCTACAAATCAAACATAATTTAAACATAGTGATTAATCACAAAACAATATTTAATTATATGTCAAAAAATATTTATCACTAATTCCAATCAATAACATTTCACTATGTCATAGCATGGGTTTAAATATAACAACAATTCCAAATAAATAACATTTTCCGATGGCTTTAGGCAACCCCTGTGTTTTGGTCATTCGACCCCCGCTGGGGTCGTGACCCACAGGTTCAGAACCGCTGGTAGTGAATACATAATAAAGAGCAGTTATAATACTTACAAATCTACCTCACACTGTCATGTGTTACGCTACTTTAGAAACTTATTCACAGCAGAAATCATTTGTTTTTCATCTTTTTCTCCTGCATAATCTGCAGATGTTAATGATGGGAGCATGCATGCCGCAAAGTTTTCCACTGTGTTGTGGTGCTGCTAATGGAACCATGCAGGGCACAGAGATGAGCAAAACTCAGATGGCAACTTCCAGAAGTTTCCAGAAAGTGAGAAAGTAATCGTTCCTGCAGCTGCCACACTAGGGGACCTTTGACATTTGGCTGCAGAGACTAATAGACCTCAGAGAATCTGCTCATCTCTATTACTATGCCGAGGCTGCCCTGACAAAGTCCACAGCACCAACTGCATGGCTTCAACAGCAGACATTTATTTTCTCACAGTTCTGCAGGCTGGAAGTCTGAAATCAAGGTGTCTGTTGGCACCTTCTAAAGGCCGCAAGGAATCTCTGCAATGACTCTCCTAGCGGCTGGTGGTTTGCTGTTAATCGCTGGTATTTCTTGGCAGTAGAAGCATCACCAAAGTGATACTGCCTTTCTGCACATGCAGCCACAGGCACATTTGGCCATCTAGTCTTTGACAAAGGGGCCAAAGGTACATGCTGAAGGAGATAGCCTTTTTAATAAATGGTGCTGGAAAACCTGGCTATACACATGCAGAAGACTGAATCTGAATCTGTTTTTTTTTTTTTTTACTTTTTAAGGAAGGGTCTACAGGGTGTTCAGGGTCTCACTACTAGATTGGATTCAGTGATCTGCCTGTTTACAGCCACCCAAGAGCTGAGATTATAGGCATGCATCACCTTTTCTAGTCTCAACTGCCACTCAGCGCAACCGGTGGGGGGGGGGGCAGAGCCAGCACGGCAGGCCGAGGGATCGAACCCTGGCCCCTGTGCCTGCTAGCAGGTGCCTTAATCCACTGAGCTATTTGGCCAGCCTAGAAGATTGAATCTAGATCCACATCTCTCACCACATACTAAAATAAAATCAATATTAAAATAGAAACATACTGGAAGATAAAATGGATAAAATTCTTCAAGATATGCATAAATAAGAGCTTTTGGAACAAAACTCCAATTACATAAGAAGCAATACCAAAAATTTTAAAAAAGAATTAATCAATGGGATTATATCAAACTAAAAAATATTTTCACAACAAAGGAAGCAACCAGTAGAGTGAAGAGGCAACCTACAGGGTGGAAAAAAGTTTTACAGCTATTCTCTGGATGGAGGACTAATATCTGAAATACATAAAGACCTAAAAATATTTAAGACCCAATAAAAAATGGGTATTTGAAATGAATAGCTTCTTCTCAGAAGAAATACAAGTGGCTAATAAATACATGAAAGAATGTTTACCATATCTGGCCAGTAGAGAAATATAAATTGAGAAAACACTGAGATTCCATCTCACTCCAGAAAGAATGACTATCATCAATAAATCAAATAATCACAAATGCTGGCAAGGTTGTGGGGGAAAACGAGCCCCTCTACATTATTAGCAGGAATGTTGTACAGCCACTTTAGAAATCAGTATGAAAATTCCTCAAAGAGCTAACAATTGAAATTCCATTCAACCCAGGTACTGCCTTTCTAGATATCTTCCTGCAAGATTTAATAACATCATATTATAGTAATATGTATACACATATTTATAGCATAAGTTTAACAAAACCCAATTTTTTTAGCACAACTATGCTTATAGCACATCTCATAATAGCTAAGTATTAGAAATGGCCTATATGTCCATCAACAGATGACTGGATAAAGAAAACACAGCATTTATACACAATTATACTCTGTCATAAAGAAGGATGAACCTAAGCTCTTTGTAGGAAATGGATGCACCTTGAGACTATAACGTTAAGTGAATAAATCAGATGTGCAAACTTAAATATCTCGCTATTTCTCTTATATGAGCAACTCAAAGTATAAATAATTTAAATAGCAAAATAAATGGGAAGGGGAATCTAGAGATGCAGGAGGAGGAAGGAGGAAGAAGTAAAAAGAATAAAGCTGTGGTGTGTACATGCACCAACTTCCTGTGACAAATACAGTCATTACGTACCACAAATGTGTATCAATAAATGCCTGTATTTTAGAGGTCACTCTTAGGTGTGAACTGTGATTTTTTTTCTCACCCTCTACCGACTATTTTGGACCTGAGCCCACGTTAATGTGATTTTAACTTGATTGTCTTATCTCCAATAAGGTCACAGTTTGATATAATTGAGGTTAGAATTCCAACATATCTTTTAGGGAAGACATAATTCAACCAATAAAATACTCTTCTCAAATACCCTGTTTGGGCTCTTCTAGGGTAAGTACCAAGTTGGATTCTAAATATCTATTTCTTTTAGGCATCAACTTTTCCCCACTTCATCTATTCTTAGGCTCCAAGCCTTTTCCCATTGCCCACTTTCCCCATCATGGTTATTTTCTTTTCCTCCTCTTTGCCTGGCAAATTTCTGGTCACTCTTTTACTTTTTACTTTAAATGTTACCACTTCAAAGAAACTTTATCTAGCCACCCACTCTTGATTGTATCTTCCTTATTTGTTCCTTCATGATTTCCCTTTCTTTCTTTCTTCATAATATAGTTCATGCTTTGTAAGTACATAGTTACTTGTGTGGTTGACTGGTAGGGGTTGACATCAGTAATTTCTACTCTGAAAGTACAATGAAGACTGGGACCTACTTACTCATCAGTGAATTTCCAGTGTCATAATGCACTAGCTAGAGCAGACATTCCACATGTATTTCTTAAATGAACTCGGATGTTTGGCTACACGTTGTACCTCACATTATGGGATTATTGAATATTGAATAAATTATAATTATTTTGGTCTGTGTTCTTCAAGAGACTACAAAGTCCTCAAAGGTAGGCTAGGTCTCATTCTTTTACGAATCTTTGGTATCTAACTTCTCCTTCTCCAGACTTTATTTTTAAGTATGAGATGATACCATAGGTAGTTAAGTTACGTAGAAATATTAAGGCAGTCAGATAGGGTTAGACCCTCAATTGAGCCAGGGCAGAAGATGAGAACACATCACAACTGTGGCTGGAGATGCCTCTGTCAAAGACTAGACCTCAAGATAAGACAGGAATGACTAGACCTACACGCTTCCCTAAGATAGACAATAGCTTCAGATTATACTGTAATTTGTGTCTCCTTGTCCAATAAAGCATTTAGATCCATCCCTTCCTTTAAAAAAATGCCTTTGTTCCTTCCATGTGTCCTTGCTATGTGACTTGCTTTCCTATTGGATCAGTATTAGCTAAGTGGCTATACTTTCAATGTTAGTGTTGAATATATTTTGATTCATGTTGCACTCATCTCATGATTTTGCTCTATAAAAGTGGCCTCTGTGGCAACCCACTTTTGTGTCCCTTCTGGTCTCTCAGGAGCTATCTCTCAAGTCTTTCCTACTTGTTTTTTTTTTCCAGTACCAGGGGATTGAACTTGAGACCTTGCACTTGCCAACCAAGTGCTTATGCTGTAGAGCTATCTCCCTAGTCCTTGAATCTTTCCTACTCTTAACCTTCATTGTAAAAAAAAAAAAAAAAAGAATTTATTATTTTACTGTGAGGGACACAAACTCAGCATATTGGACACCTAGTAAGTTGATGGAGGGGAAAAGCTACACAAGGCAAAGGAAAGCTTTTGTTTTGTTGTGGAACCTGGCACTGAGCTCAGGTCCTTAGCACTTATTCTACCGAGCGATCTCCCCAGCTACCCCCCTCCAATTTTTTTTTAGACCAAGAAAGGCTGAGGGGAAAGTTCAGTGGAATAAGCACCTGCCTCACAAGTGCAGGGTCCCGAGTTCAAACCCTGGTACTGCAAAAAAAAAAAAAAAAAAAAAAAAAAAGAGGAATTGAACTTAGGACCTTGTGATTGACAGGCAGGCACTTGCGCTGCTGAGTTGTATCCCTGGCCTGAAATTGTTCTTTTAAAAAACTTTGTTCTTTTAAAATACCTAGCTCTCTAACTGCTTCAAGGCTTTGTAATTTCTTGATCGCTGTAACCGCTGAGTGTAACCAAACATACAGGATAATTGATTGCACCAAGCTTTTTGGTCATTAATCTAGTCTTGTAACTGATGATCATTAACCAATGGTCTCACCCTGCTAACTAATCAAAATAACTGCCAGGCTGTTCTTACTTTTGTACTTCCAGCTTGGGCATCATCTAAAAGCCCAAGACCACCAGGGATATATTCTGGAAATGATCTCCGTCATTGCCAGTCCATGTAAATACATCTGCCTCCAAGTCTTGGGTGTTGTTTTCTCCTTTCAGTTTGCCTTTGCCTCAGAAGTCACATTTCCCCTGTGTCAGCATGATAAATTACTCTGCAATTTGGGAGCACTGTCTAATTTCTGTGCAATTCATGTGATTCAGGAATTTGAGTGATTTTGCTAGATGTTTCCAGATCAAAGTCCCTGACGAGATTATATTTAAGACTTTGGTCAAGACCTCTGTCCTCTGTAGGGAGACTACATTCCCAAGGTGGCTCATGCATTTAAGCGGCAAGTTGGAGCTGATTGTTGGCAGAGTCTACACGGGTCCTACCCATGTTTGCCTAAGTGCCCTCCCAGCATGGGATTTCCCATGAGTGATCACGAGAGAGCAAAGAGGAAGTTCTGTGCCGTTTCTGAAACTCATGGCTCCTGGTCAGCCATATTGAATACGGAAGGAAATTACAAAGGGTGGAGTATCAGGAGTCGAAAACTTTCCCAGTCCCTGCAGACTGGTTACTACACTCCATCTAAGCTAGATCTTCTTTTCCAAACTACTTGCCCACTCACTTCTCAATCGTATCGTTGTTATTCAGTTATCACATTATATGATTCTATGTTCATTTAGTTATTTCACTATCACCCTCCATCCCCCCAACGGACTATTACCTGGATTTTTTTTAACTAAATCTAATGATTTACTTCTACCTGAATTATTATTACAAGTGTTTCTGATTGTTTCCCGTCTATTTGCTTCCCTTTAAACAAACGCATTTCTTTTTCATTTTATGTATTTGGTACAAGGTCTCCTCAGAATTATAATTTATTTATTATTTTAATTTTTGGTAATACTGGGGATTGAACTCAGGAGCATGCACTTGCCATGCAGGCTTATGCTGCTGAGCCATCTCTCCAGCCCTCACTACGTAGTAGTGGCCCTCTTTTCAGTCTCCCTAGCGCTAGGATTACAGGCGTGTGCCACCATGCCCGGACGGGATTTGTTCGTCCGCTTAGCGATCCCTGGTCCCTGCGCTTGCCAAAGCAGGTGCTTAGTCCACTGAGCTATCTCGCCCGCCCAATCAAATAAATGTTTAGAGCTAAGTGATAAATGGCTTGGTAAACTCAAGGAATCTAGATCTCTTTTCCCTAAAACTCTGTGTCAAGATTGAAACCACACAGTAGGGGACAAAAGCCCGACCTAACACAGCGATCAAGATTGCCACACTCTAGCATTGCCGAGTGGGCGGAACTGAAGCCGCTGGGTGCTTGGGGTGCGTCACTTCCGGGGCCTGGGGTCAGGAGGAATTACTTCCGGGGAGCGGCGCGACGGCCCAGGAGGTGAGCTCTGCTGTTCGCGCCGGTGAGTGGCTTTTCTCTGTGAGTCGGAGTTGGAGGAGCAGCGGAAGCCGAGATAAAGGGTGGGTCGGGTATCAAGACAGGCCCTAGCGCAGCCCAGGCACGAATAACTTTCCGTGGCGTGTGGCGGGTACTTGCCGTGGGAAGTTTGAATTCCAGTTGGTTGGAAGGCCTTGCCCGGTGCTGTCCATCCTTTAAATTCAGGGCCTGGGTCGGAACTCGGGCTCCACAGTCACGTTCCTGCCTTTGCCTCCTCAGGTGGAGTCGCACCTCGGGTGGCCGGAGCTCGGATCCCGAGTTCGTCCTGTATTGCTCTGTGAACGCTGGTCAGACTTCTTTCCTTTGTTCCACAGTTTATTCTGTGTAAATTGGGCATATAGACTTGTTCTGAGAATTAAATGAGACTGTAAAGTGCTCGGGTGGTTAGTGGAGTTTGAGGTGAAGTGATTCTCTGAATATAGTAGTCTTCCACTGTATTCCGCTGTTTCACTTACTCGTGATCTGAGTGGAAAAACTCTCCAAATAAACAGGCTATCAGTTTTAAATTTGTATTCTGAGTGGCATGATGAAACCTTGAGCCTTTCCTCGGCCCTGCCTTAACTGTAGTCATCTCTTTGTACAGCAGATCTGTGCTGTGTATGTCACCCACTCATTAGTCTCCCAGTAGCCATCGCTGTTACTAGGTCGAATATTCAGTATCACAGTGCTTGTGTTCAACCCTTACTTTACTTTATAATGGGCCTCAGACTCAAGAGTAATGATGCTAGCAATTTGAGTATACCACACAGAAGCTGGAAAATGCTTCCTTTTAAGTGTACAGGTGAGCATTCTGACTTAAAGAAAAAAATCATAGGCAGATGTTGCTAAAGTCTATGGTACAAATGAATCTATGAGATTGTGAAGAAGCAGAAAGAAACATGATGGTTTTGTTGGCACCCTTCAGATTGCAAAAGTTACAACTGAAGTGTGTGATAGGTGCTTAGATAAAATGGAGATGTTGAATTTATGAGTAGAAGACAAACAGGACATGTGCTCCAGTTAATGGAAATGTGTTGCTCCAGAAAGCTTTGAGTTTATATGGAAACGTTAGCAACTCTGTAACAAGTGATATGAAGCCATTTCCTGTAAGGGATGCTTATATGGCCCAGAAATAGATTTCAGTTGAAAAATAGAAAAATCGCTGGAGTGGCTGCATCCACTGATGAAGAAGCTTCTGCCACATTTCCAGCAGAAAAAGCGTTTTGAAAAGCGTTTTGAAAGATTTCCAGCAGAAGTGGAAGAACATATTGAAGACCATACAGAAGTATTCACAGTTGTGGAATTGGAAAACTGAGTCTTCTATAGAAGGGAAAAATTAGAGTCTGAAGCAGTAACATGTGGACATTTTGGCAATTTTCTTAAACACTTTGTTTTTCTTTATGTATTTAGTACATGGTCTCATTACACAGATCAGAGTTATAGTAATCCTCCTGTTTTCAGCCTCCCAAACACTAAGATTACAGGTGCATAACACCATACCTAGTCTAGTATGGACACATTTTCTAAAGTGTTACAGATTTTATAGACAGGAAAGGACAAAATCCTTGGGTGGGACACAGTGTGAAAGTCCCCCAGATGATCACTGAAGAGTTACAACCTCTACAGCAACCCTTTGATGAATTAAAGAGACAGTTCCCATTATAGCATTCTTCCAAAAGGTATCCACAAAAACCTTCAACTATAGGGAATTCCTAATCATCAGCAGCATATGCTCCTGATATCCAGTCATCCACATTGATGTGGCTCAGTGGCCCAGGACCACTGAAGCAGGTTGTCCTGACCTCAGAAGATCAGTGATAGTCTTATCTACATTAAAGTATCTGTGTCATTATCTTCATCTCATCATGTAGGTGTTCTCTCATCCTGTACCACAAAAAGGATAAGTACAGAAAAGACTTCGAAAGCCCATATTCACATTTTATTCCAGTATATTGTTAGAATTATACTGTTTTTAATTTATATTAATCCCTTACTGTACCTAATTTGTACATTAAGCTTTATGGAAAGGAAGAAACAATATTTTAACATTCAGTATTGTCTATGGTTGCAGCTGTCTACTAGGGGTCTTAAGAGTATGAATATGCATCTCATACATAATGGGAACCACTGTATAGAGTCTCAGATCTTTTGAACCCAGGCATGGTGGCACATACCTGTGATCTCAGCACTTACCGGGCTGAGGCAGAAGCATTGTTGCAAGTTCACGTTCAGCCTGAGTTGCATAGTGAATGCAAGACCTGTCCGAACTATACAGCGAGTCTTTGTCTCAAAAACAAAACAGATAAAAAACCAAACTCTTGCTTTATAAGTAACCACAACAAATTTGGACTAATAATTATTATTAGATGGAGATGAAGGTATAAGCCTGTAATCCCAGCTGCTTGGGAGACTGAGGCAGAAGCATCACAAGTTTAAGGCCAGTCCAGGTAATTTAGCAGCGCCATATCTCCAAATAAAAAAGATTGGAAAGTATAACTCTATGATAGATCATGTCCCTACCATGTGTAGCCCTGGGTCTCATTCACAATACTGCCAAATGAAAAGTTAGTTTTATTTGCTTTTTTGCAAGACACCTGCCTAACAGTTTTTGCCACCACTCTGCAGATTCTGGTCTAGGAGATAGCTTAGCAGCTTTGGGAATTTGTTATAGTGGGACAAATCTGGGTATACAGCACATTGTTATATCAGTCCTCAATGCTGGTTTTCAATCCCCACTCAGTTTTAGTTGAATTCTCAGAACAGAACAGAACTTGAAATCTTGCTAGAAGCCAAAAACCCCCTGCCAACATACTGTACACCTTTGGGAAAAGTTTAGGAAGTGATGCAGCCTCTGACAGTTTTGGAAACTGGTCTTTTCAGTCTTAGAAGACATTTAGTATTTGCAAAGACTTGAGGGCTTCACATGTCTCCATGGTTTTTTATTTTGAAATATTAACCTATTAACAATTTCAGAGCCGGGGGTGGTGGCACATGCCTGTAATCCCAGCACTTGGGAGGCTGAGGCAGGAGGATCAGTACGAGTTTGAGACCAGCCTGGGCTACAAAAGTGAGTTTAAGGCCAGGCTGAACTGCATAGTGAGACCTTGTCTCAAAAAGACGGAAAAAAACAACAACAACAAAAAAACTACATTGAATTCTAAATGGTATATTTGTCAAATTAATGAATCAGTATTGTATATTGTTTTGTTTTTTTTTTTTTTTTTTTTTTTTTTTTTTTTTTTTTTTTTTTTTTTTTTTTTTTTTTTTTTTTTTTTTTTTTGAGACAGGTTCTCGCTATGCAGTTGAGGCTGGTCCTGAGCTCACTTTTGTAGCCCAGGCTGGTCTCGAACTCGCACCAATCCTCCTGCCTCAGCCTCCCAAGTGCTGGGATTACAGGCGTGAGCCACCACGCCCTGCTTTCAGTATTGTATATTGTAATGAACTAAAATCTATACTTTATTCAAATTTCCTCAGTTTTCCCCTGATATTCCAGTATCCTATCCAGGATACCACAGTATTTACCCCCACCCACACCCATGGTACTGGGGATTGAACACATCACTTCTCATTAAACTACATCTCTGTGACTTTCTAAGTCATTGAAATACCAAGTCTGAGCTTGAATTTACGATACTGCTTTAGCTCTAGAGTGCTGGAATTACAGGTGCATTACATGGTGATGCCCAGCCCACAGTCATTTAGTAGTTCTGTCTCTTTAGACTCCTCTGGGCTGTGACAGTTTCTCAGATGTTCCCTGTTTTAGATGAATCTGACAATTGTAAGAATTACTGGTTCAGCTATGCAGAATAACCCTCCAATTGGGGTTTGTCTATTTTTCTCATGGTTAGACTACACATAAAGATTTTAGGGAGGAAGATCATAAAGATTAAGGCTCAGGGATACACAGAATCAATATGAATTGTCGGGTGTTAACCCTTAACATAGTAGTCCAGTGTTGTTGATTACTGTAAAGTTTCTCTTTCCTCCCAATTTCATACTATAGTCTTAGAAGAAAGTTACTATGTATAGCCCACGCTTAGGAGTGTGGAATTATGCCTCACACTTAAAGGGAAAGGATCTGCATAAATTATTTGAAATTCTCAATGGGAGGTTTGTCCATTTTCCATTTATTTCTTATTTACATCAATATAGACTCATGTATTTATTGAATTTGTTGGGTCATAATTTAGGTCTCCATTGTTATTCTAATTCCAACTTTGGCTATTTTGAGCTTTCCCTTTCACATACTCGCCTTAACATTTTATTGTTATTTGTTTGTTAGTGAGTATTAGTTGTATAGCAGTGATGGTGAACGTTTTAGAGCTTTCACCAAAATAAACAGCCTCCTGAAGCACATGTGGTATAGGTTCTTCACTTTGGTATATAGAATGATGAGTTTCATTTTAACATATTTGTACATGTTGTATTTTTATTTGTTTTGTAAAGTACTATGATACTTTCTGCTCCATGTTCATCCTATATATTTCTGCCACCCATCCCCCCACGTTGCCATTTCCCAAGGAGCCCAGGTTTCCTTTACTAGAGAATGGCCCAGAAACCAATAGTTGGGCATGAGGTGTGTTTATTTTTATTGTGGTTGGTTGTATCTGTATTAAGTTGAACATACTTATGTGTCTAACTCCTTAGTTACTACATGCATTTTACTAGCTTCCTTCTCTTCTTTACCTGTAATCTCCCAATTCAACCTCTGATGAACGTGATTTCCACCATCTTTTTACTTATAGGGTGTAATATATAAACTTATAGTATATAACATAGGTATAGTGTTAATTCTGGTGTGCAGGTATAGTAATTTCAGAATGGCTTACCTATACCCTGTGGGAAACAACTTTTGTCAACTAGAGTATTATTCTACTTGAGTATTATTCTAGAGTAAATTTGCCTTTACTATTATAGATGCCTCTCATTTCCAAGGTTAGTTAGGTCAGCATTCTATGCTCCATCCTTTCAGTGATGTTTAAAATATGGAGGTTCAGGGCCCGGCAGGATGGCTCAGTGGTCTAAAGTGCCTGCTTAGGAAAGCTTGGGTGGTTGCAGAGACCACAGTTCGATTCCCAGCACCACATGCTGCGCCAGCCCTGCCCTCAGGGCAG
Organism: Myocastor coypus; assembly: GCA_004027025.1. Lineage (NCBI taxonomy): Eukaryota > Metazoa > Chordata > Mammalia > Rodentia > Myocastoridae > Myocastor > Myocastor coypus. The sequence continues at coordinate 12,654 of PVJA010011075.1, read as the reverse complement.
GCTCGTAAAAATAAATAAATAAATAAAAGTTCTGAAACAAGAAAAATAAATAAATAAATAATAAATAAATAAAAATATGGAGGTTCAGAATGTCACTGTCAGTATTACATCCTGAGATACTGGGACCTATGATTTTCAAAATATTTGCATTATACGTTGAAATTCCTAGTGCTATAAAAATTTATGGATTTTGATAATTTTTTTTTTCTTCTTTTGCAGTACAGGGGATTGAACTTGGGACCTGGTGCTTGCCAGGCAGATGCTTATGCCACTGAGCTGTCTCCCTCGGCCCTGAGCTATCTCCCTGGGCCCGGATTTTGACAAATATTTAATGTCTTCTTTTACCATTACATTATCATACATAATAGTTTCCTTTTCATCTTGGATGATTTTATTTTTATTTTATTTATTTTTTTTAAATTTTATTTATTTATTTATTTTCTTGTTTCAGAACCTTTGTTTATTCACTCATTTTTATGGCCGGCTCAGCCCACCCCAAGGGCAGGGCTGGTGCAGCATGTGGTGCCGGGGATTGAACCGCGGTCCCTGAAGCCGCCCAGGCTTCCCCAAGCAGGCGCTTTAGACCACTGAGCCATCCCGCCGGGCCCCCATCATGGATTTTAAGTTTTCACATTTTACCTCAGCAGTCCTGTTGGCATTTTCTACACTATATCTAACCTGAGAATCTGCCTGTTCTGCTACCCTCTTGGTATAAATATATTATTTGATTGTTACAATAGTCTTTTAACTAGTTTTCCTACTTCCATTTTTTTGGAGACCAGGCAAATTTTTGCCATGAACTTTCCAGTAGCTCCTCTTGGAGAGAAGCTAAAGTGCTTACAATGATCAACATGACCCTGCATAGCTTTCTGTATCTCTCCTGTTCTCCTTGATCATGAAGCTCATTCCTGGTTTGGGAACTTTTTATCTTGCTATTGCTCCACTCTGGAATATTCTGGCAGATACTAAATTACTTACTCCCTGTCTCATTGGTCAGCTGATTGAACACGGGGTCTTGCATATGCTAAGCACATCCTCCATCATTGAGCTACACCTCCCGCCCCTTTTTCTTGCTTATTGTTTGTAGTGAAATGTCACCTTCTCAGAGAGGTCCTTCCTTGAACACCTCATACAAAATAGTACCCTCTCCTTCTTCCTCTATATTTTCTCACAATACCCCTGGTGTGTGTGTACTTTCATTTGGGTGAAAATTCCATGTCAAGGACTAGAGTAATGTCCTGCACATAGTGGATATGCAATAAATATTTGTCCAGTGAATAAATGTCTCAGATTACCAATGTCTGGCATTTGGGAATGAGCCCCACAGGGTCCAGTAACCCCTTCAAATGATTTGCTGTGTTTGGTAATAAGTAAGTATGCATTGTTTATTCCATTATGATAGGGGTCTGAGAGTCTCCAATATGAAAACCTCTGCCTATCAGAAAGTTGGATGCATTACAGGGCTGGAAATGTTGCACAGTGGTCAGTCCTACTCAGATTCTGCCTGGACTCATTGGCTGAACCTGAGGAAGCCCATCACCATTTGGCCTCTCCTCCTTGTTAACTGATAGAGTTCATTGAGTGATCTGCTCTTGCTTTATAATGGGAAGCAGGCATAAAGCTTTGTCGTTTGTCAAATATTTGTAAGTCAGGTCCTGGAATAAATTTAAGAGGGACTCTGTATCACAATGTTTAGATTAGAGTGGATCAAGTAGAAAAGTAGATCCTGGTGTAGTAGTTCTCAAGAAAAAAATTTTAGGTTTGGGTCTCTGTGCTGACTAATACAGTTACTGCAGGATGCAGCCTTCTAAATGGTTTCCATGGCTCATTGATGGCCTACAACCTGAAGTTTAAAAACTGTTAACTCAGTGGGTAGGAGTTCTGGCCCTGAAAGAGCCAGTCAGTTTGAATCCTGACTTTGCCATTTACTCAGATAATCCTTGGGAAGCCCATGTTATCTTCCTGAACCTCAGCAGTCTACTCCCAAAGTGATTAAGAAGTGAATGAGAGGTTGACTGGAACATACTGTGCTCAGCACCTGGCAAATGATTTGGTGGCTGCTCAAGCAGAGTGGGTCCTGAGAATCACAGAGCCAGGGCTTATCCCAAGGCTAGGTATGGTGGCCTATGCCAAGTACTCTGGGAGCCTCAGACCGAAGGATCACAAATTTGAGTCTAGCCTAGGTAATTTAGTGACTTAGTTCTGAGACTGTCTCAGAACTTAAAAAGAGCTGGGAATGTACTTTATTTTTTTTTTTTTTTTTTTTTTTTTGTCTTTTTGAGACAGGGTCTTGCTATGCAGTTGAGGCTGGTCCTGAGCTCACTTTTGTAGCCCAGGCTGGTCTCGAACTCGCACCAGTCCTCCTGCCTCAGCCTCCCGAGTGCTGGGATTACAGGCGTGCGCCACCACGCCCGGCTTGGGAATGTACTTTAGTGCAAGGACCTGGGTTCAAACCCCAGCAACTCCGCTCCCCCAAAAGGTATTACCATAGGGAATAGAGCCTTGGGGTGTGCTTTCTTTTCCTTTTCCTTTTTTTTTTTTTTTTTTTTTTTTTGGGCGGGGGAAGGGTCTACAGGGTATTCACAATCCCACTATTCAATTGGACTCAGCCTCCCCCAGAGCTGGGATTTCAGCCATGTGCCTTCTTGCCCAGTCTCAATTGCCATCACAGCTTGTCCTTGGAGCCTATTGGGCCGCCCTTGTGGAGCTTTCTTATTTGAATCTGAGGGATGTTTAGGATTCCTGCGGCTTCTATAATCAGGAAAGGCAAAAACTGAAAACTATTGGCAGGAGGGCTGATAAGCACAGGGAGTATAGAGAAAATGAGGCAACTAGAGAGTTTTGAAACACAGCATTTCGTTTTTGCAGAACCTTTATATAGTTACCCTCCTATAAACTCCTATGCTTTGCAGTAGGGCACCTTTGGCCACATGGGACTATAGTTAATTTCATTAAGGTCAAGGAAAATTCAGGGCTGGGAATGTAACTTAGTGGTAAAGCACTTGCCTGGCATGTACAGGCCTTGGGTCCAATCCTCAGTATTGCACATGCACACACATGACACTAAATAAAACTCAGATTTAAAATTCAGTTCCTCAGCCGGGCGTGGTGGCTCACGCCTATAATCCTAGCACTCGGGAGGCTGAGGCAGGAGGATTGGTGCGAGTTCGAGACCAGCCTGGGCTACAAAAGTGAGCTCAAGGCCAGCCTCAACTGCATGAGACCCTATCTCAAAAAGACAAAAAAATAAATAAAATAAATAAATAAATAATATATAAATATAATATATATAAATTATATATAAATATATATAAATAATATATAAATAAAATAAATAATAATAAATAAAATAAAATAAAATTCAGTTCCTCTGTAACCACATTTAAATACAGTACATGTGGCTGGTGGCTGCCATTTGGAGAGCACGACTATAGAAGAACGTTTTGTCAGTAGTAGTTTCACTGGACTGTACTTGATTTTGCCTTTGTTATGGTTTATGTCTAGTTGTTCCCGCAAAGCCTCATGCAATCATGAGGCAGGGACTTCTAGAGTTTGAGACTTGACTCATGATCCCCTGAGATTATATGTTTTAGTACTGATGGGGTTATCGTCTGAGTATAGCTGGGATTATGGGTGTGGCCTAAGGTGGATAGGCTGAGGCAGAGAGCCTGAATGTAACATAGAAACAGAGAGACTTGCACTGTTGCTCTGCTGCCCAGATTAGTCAGTTGCTTCTGTCACCATTTTGTTGCCATGAACTGCTGACCTCTCCAGTGTGCCTCTCTGCCTTGGATCCAGCCAAGTATGGACTGAAACCTCCAGTAACTGAGCAAAATAAACCTTTCCTTCCTTCATTTTGGGTGTCGGGTATTTGTCCCAGCAATGAGAGAAAAGTAAGACAGCCTTAATAAAAGTGTAGAGATCTGTTGGTCTCACTGTGGCAGGAATGAGAAAGATAGACAAGAAGACAGTCAAGAAGACAAAAACTAGGCTAGGTAGTCCCTGGTCTACCTGATGGACAAAAGTAACAGCACAACAAAAGGGTCCCTTATTTATACTGTTGCAAAGTTAATAACAGGTGACACAAGGTTGCCTAGCAACTATTGGCTGACCTTAGCCAGACAGGATGTTTATCTCAGGACTGAGGTAGCTTGTTTGCTTTAGGCACTGAGGCCTGGTCCCACCTACATACCATTTGATCAGTTTCCTAGCATTCTTGCCTCCCAACAGAAAAGTCTTAAGGAAATAGGAAAAAAAAAAAAAAAAAAGACAGATTTTTTTTTTCTTTGATATTATTAAAGCTTAGAACTCCAATTTACTAGCAGTTATTTATTATGTCCTCTCTTGATCTTTGTCTAAAGAAATCAATTTATATGTGTTTGCACTCACAGTGTTTATTGTCTTTGTTTTCAGTTTACTCTTTTTCAGTACTATTATATTGCACTATTATATTGACTTCACATTCACCTGATAACATAGTATTTATATTGCCATTTTATTTTTATTTATTTATTTATTTTGTCTTTTTTGAGACAGGGTCTCACTATGCAGTTAAGGCTGGCCTTGAGCTCACTTTTGTAGCCCAGGCTGGTCTCGAACTTGCACCGATCCTCCTGCCTCAGCCTCCCGAGTGCTGGGATTACAGGCGTGTGCCACCACGCCCGGCTTATATTGCCATTTTAATGAAGGGGACTGTACCATAATATTCTATAACTGAGTTAACTGACTCCTCATTTTTGGACATGAGTTGTTTCCTGTTTTCTAGTATTATGAATAACACTGTCATGAACTTTTTCAAAGGCTTTTTCTTCTTTTGAATTGTTTCCTTAGTATCAATTCTAGGAAGTAAGTTATTCAGTTAAAGGATATGATCACTTTCATGCTTTTTGCTATATATTGCCTTAATTGCCACTTCTAAGAAAGACTAAATGTATCAGAGCTTTGAATAGACATTGTTGTTTGACTCATGAGAACATTGAGTCTGTAAGTTGAGATGAAATGAGCCTAAGATCCAGGTACTTACTCTTAGAGTCAGCCTGTGTGTTGCCTCTTTCACCTTTCACCCCTTCCTGTGCCCAGCTGTCTCTATTGTATCACCTCAAATATTCATAATTATGTTGCCTATAGTAGCAGTAATAAATCTGAGTATTTACAACAATAATGCTCAGGGCCATGGATATCTTACTTCATAAGGTGCAGCTAAAAAACAAGACTGTTGAGCCGGGCGTGGTGGCGCACGCCTGTAATCCCAGCCCTCAGGAGGCTGAGGCAGGAGGATCAGTGCGAGTTCGAGACCAACCTGGGCTACAAAAGTGCGCTCAAGGCCAGCCTGAACTGCACAGTGAGACCCTGCCTCAAAAAGACAAAAAAAAAAAAAAAAAAAAAAAAAAAACCAAGACTTTTTCTGTTTTTTTGTGTTTCTGTGGTAATACTGGAGATTGAACCCAGGGCTTTTGCACTGAACTGTATCCCCAGCCCTTTTTCAATTTTTTATTCTGAAATCAGGTTTTAGTAAGTCAAGAAAGTTACCCAGGAAAGACTTGAATTTAGATCCTTCTGCTTAGCCCTCTCAGAGTGCTGGGATTACAGGTGTATACCAAGCCCAGCTAAGACTATGTATTTCAAACTTAGTGTTCATGTGCTGGTGCCTTGTAAGGACTGGATGGCTCTTCCAGGGAAGTTGTTCATGCAGCTGCTGTGGAATTCACATTGGGGCCAATTTATGAGCCACTCCGAACAGTCTCTGTGGAGTCTGAGTATCATACCTTGTATTTGACCAAAAATGGTATTCCTGAGCATGATGCCCCACCTGATTCACCAAGCTTGGAACCAGATGATGTTGGGTTTTTTCCAAAAGTCAGATTCTTCCTAGAAGAAGGAAGATCTGCCAGCTCTGAGCATTCTGAAAAAAATGGTCTACAAGCTTTGAAGCTGTACCCAGCATCGACAATACTACTGGCTATTCTGCTCACCCACGCAGCGACCAGGCCAAAAGAAAATAGTACTGGTGTGTGTCTCTCTGTTAACCTAGTAGATAATTTTAGTATCATTCAGTCATTCATCATGTTGGAAAAAAAACTGCAAAGCAGAAAAGCAGCAGCATAGGTGAAGAAGGTCTTCAGATAGTCTGTTGCATCTGGGGCTGTCCCATAGAATTATAATATAAAGCACATGTAATTTAAAATGTTTCTAGTACTCACATTTAAAAAGTAAAAAATGAAATGCGTGAAAAACAAAAAGCAGATGGAATTTATTTCATGATGAGGATAGATATTTCTATATATATCAGGTGTGGTGATGCATGCTTGGTATTTCAACACTTGGGAAGCTGAGTAGGATCACAAGTTGTAGGATCACAAGTTTAAGGCCACCCTGTACTGTGGTGTAATACCGTAAAATTCCCTTCCTTTTCCCTCCCCTACCCTTCCCTTTCCTTGCTTCTCACCCCTCCGCTTCACTTCCTTCCTCTTGTGATCCTGGGATAGAGCCTAGAAGTTTGTGTACCTGCTAGGTAAGTGTTCTACCACTGAGATTATAACCTTAACCCTAAAATTTAGCATTTGAACCTTTCTCAAATAAAATTCAGTAGCATTACAACATTGCATAACTATCACTATTTTCAGAACTCATGTTCCCAAGCAAAAACTTCATAGCTGTTAAAAGAATAACTTTGTCTGCTCCCTTCCCTAGTTCCAGCTCTGTCTAGTTTCCTGTTTAGTCCATTGGAGGCATTTTTGTCTCTCAGTCATGCATTTTTATCCTAGCATTATAATCTGACGTCCTTTTATAGCTTCCATTTTCTTTCTGAAATTTACTGTCCAGTCATGCAAGTTGTTCATCTTTTCTGCTAGATTCTTTAGCAATTTACTTGTAACTTTTTAAATTCACTGGTAGTCCCAGCATTGGGATTATCTCTGGGTTTTTTTGTTTTTTTTTTTTCTCTTGACTAATCTCCTGAAAAGGGGTTGTTGCATTATTGTTTTCTCTCTCTCTCTCTCTCTCTCTCTCTCTCTCTCTCTCTCTCACTTTACCCATGCTAGGAACTTCATCTGAATTGAATCATAGAATACTTGTATTGTGTATTGTGTATGGGTTTTTTTTTATTCACATTTCACAATGCTTTCAAAGTTTGTCCACGTAGTATATGTGCTTTACCCATTTTTAAATTGAATTTTTTTTTAATTGTGTGTATATGATGTGTGTCTCTGTATGTACTTGTGTTGTGGAGCTTTATATATTTTAAGTACTAGACCCTTATTAGCTATATAGTTTACAGCTATCTTCTCCCATTTTGTGTTATATTTTCATATTTTTGGATAATGTCTTAAGCACATATTTTAAATTTTTCATGTTATGAGTGTTGAGATAGGATTTCAGTTTGTAGTTCAGTTTGGCTTTGAAGCTGATCTCCAACTCACAATGATTCTCTTGCCTTACCTTTGTGAATGCTGGAATTACAACTGTGCATTGTGATGCCCAACAAAAGTTTTTTAATTTTTTTTTTTTTTTTCGTACTGGAGATCAGACTCATGACATTGCTCTTGCTAAAGCAGGCGTTTATGCCACTGAACTATATACCCAACCCCTAAAAGTTTTTAATTTTGATGTGAAGTACCATTTATTTTTTCTTTTGTTAGTTGTGCTTTTGATGTCACATCCAAGGGATCACTGCCAAATTGAATGTCATAGAGATTTCTTCCTATGCTTTCTTGTGATAGTTATATAGTTTTAAATCTTTGATCCATTTTGAGTTAATTTGTATGTTTTGGGTATGGATATTCGCTTTTCTAGCAGTATTCGTTAAAGACTTCCATTTCCTTATTGAATAGTCTTGTTTCCCATGTTTGAAAATCTGTTTGTCTATAATCTAGGTTTATATTTTTAAGAGTATGTCTATTGTTATACCACGCTATCTTTTTTAAAAAATTTATGTATTTGGTACAGGATCTCACTATGCAGCTTGGATTCATAGTGATCCTCCTGTTTTCAGCCTCCCCAGTGCCAGGATTAAAGGCAAGCACCACCATGCTGGGTCTTGGTGGCTGGCTCAGTGCACCCAGGGGTGAGGCCAGCATGGCATGAGGTGCCAGGGATCAAACCCTTATACTTGCCTAAGGAGGAACTTAGTCCACTGAGCTATCTCACCAGCTCCTGCACTATCTTGATTATTGTAACTTTGTAGTTCAGTTTTGAAATCATAAGTGTTTCATCTTTGTTATAATTTACTTATTGTATCATTTCAACATGTGATATGTATATGAATGACTAGGGATGGAACTGGGGCTTTGTGCATGTTAGGCAAGTGTTCTATCACTGAGACATACCCAGCGTTTAAAAATTTTTTACTTTGAAACAGAGTCTAAGTTGCCCTAGCAGGCCTTGTACTTTAAATCCTCCCACCTCAACCCCCTAGGGAGCTAGGATTATAGGTATACACTACCATGTTGGGCTAAAAACATTAATGAGATATTTTACATTGTTATTTTTATACAGTCATTGAAACAATGTGTATTTAAGTCACTTCAGTTCAGACAAGCTTTATTTCAAATCCAGTTACCCATAGATGGCACATAGTCACAATTACATAGGTAAGATTTGCCAAAAATTGCATGTGACACAAATCTTTGAAAAGGCTTATGGGTTCAGTTGCTCCTGGTGCTTTTGTTCCTCTACCATTGGGGCAGGCAGAGAGAAGCCATTTGTGTGTGCTGTGGAAGAGGGGGAACAGTTTATTTTTACTGAGGAAGAAGAAGGAATGGGGAGGGGGAGTAGGATGAGAAATGTTGGAGATAACTTGAGCTCATCCTTGGAGGTAACATGGGAGTTTCAGAAGCAGTCAGAATGGGAAAGGCCCCTTTTGGCAGTATATATAGCTTAGGGAAAGCCCCAGGTTTGAATGGAAGAGTTCAGTGCTCTTGGAGAGCCCTAGCAGTTCTTTCTGATCAACCAGAGTATTAGGAATGAGGATGGTGAAGATGAAGGGAAGGCGAAAGAGATGGACAGAAGCTGGCCAACCACCACTGGCCACCATTCCTTCTGTTATTCACAGGTCCAACATTTTTTGTATAGGTTATTAGCAGTGGTGACTTCACTGGTCTCATTGTGTCTACTATGCCCCCTCCTTTGGTGTCCTTTCCCCCATTAAGAAATTAATCCTGTAATTATATCACTTCTCTGCTCAGAACCCTTTACATTTTATTTGAGTTCTGCAAAATTTGCCCCTGCTCCCTGTGATATTAACCTGCTTCCACTCAGTCCTGATCATGCCTCTCTGGCCATATTAGGCACCCTGGATCTCTGAACTTGCTTTTCTCTGTCCTTGGAGTGTTCTTTACCTCAGATAGCAAGTGGCTCACTTGCTTCATGTAGCTGCCCCATCCATCCCCATTTCTATTCTTTAAAGAGGCCTTTTCGTCACGCCATACAAAATAAAAATGCTTCCTGCCTTCTTAAGTGTGTTATACCTCCATTTGAGCAGGAATCCTGAAGGAGCAGATTTATCTGTTTTATTTCCTCTTCAAGGCCTAATACTGAGTATTTGTTGAGTGAATGACTTGATGAATAAATGACTCAGTAAAACAAATATGGTAGAACTTCTGCAGATATATATTGATTTGAGATTTTCATTAAAGATTTTTTCCTTTTGCATTTATTTTCCTTAACTTTATATTTGGTAAACTTTAAAATGTTCAAAAAATTATTCACTGAATATCTGTGTGTTTTCTAATTAAATTCAAGAATTGTTAACATCACTACAGTTGCTTTATATATGCTTGCTATATGTATGTATGTATGTTTGTGCAAGTAGGGCTATGTGAAGTCCACTGTAGAAACATGACGCTTAATTCTTTGCAATTAAAAGTTGGCTCTGGAGAGTGGCAAATCAAAGGAGACTTCAGGAAACAGACAGCTTGGATCATGGCCTCTGACCTGGACTTCTCACCTCCTGAGGTGCCTGAACCCACTTTCCTGGAGAACCTGCTGCGGTATGGACTCTTCCTGGGGGCCATCTTTCAGCTCATCTGTGTGCTGGCCATCATTGTACCCATTCCCAAGTCCTATGAAGCGGTGAGTCCTTCCCTGTGAGCCTTAGGTCCTCAAGAGTGCCAGGCTAAGTACTAGGTACTGACCTAAATATCACCACAGCCAGCGTAAAACAGGATGATCCTAGGTCTTACTGATTTAGTGTGTTACAGAATTTTAGTCTGTACATTGAACTATATAGCTAATATTTGATTTGTTCAAACACTTATTAAGATTTTTATTGCTTCCTATGTGCAGATTACTGGCACATGGGCTGCCTGCCTTCAGAGTACTTCTAATACTTGTAGAGGAAGCAGATATAAACAAAATCCATTGCTGCCCTGGAAGCACAGAGTACAGTGATGGTATATAACAAGGAACTGGGGGACTTGACCATACCTTGGTACAGTGGCTGGGCAGCCCCCATGGCTGGAGAGAAAATGTTCAAGCTCTGATGGAAGGAATAAACAGGCTTCTGCTGGATGAAATAAGGAAGGGGTGAAGATGGCATTCCAGGAGAGGGAACTGCTTATTTGAAAGGGAGTGAGGAACAGACTCATTCGAGACACTGGTGAAAGTGACCATCTCAGAATACAGACAGGACGTGGTGAGGTAGAGTTGGACGTGTGGGCAGGGAATGACATGATTGTATGTTTTGTTATTTTGACTCATACTATAAATGCTATTCTATACACCCTTTTTCTGCCCAGTCTTGCACATAACCTCCTTTCTGATTTTCTCCAGGTCAAATAGGGAAATGGTAGGATAGCTTACCTTTGATTTGTTGGAAAAAGCAAATCTTTGTCATCTATGGTACTGGCGTCCCAGGATTTGGCTAATTGCTTTTCCATGGGGTTATCTTAACATGTTTTTTGGTTGCCATGTGTCCTGTTCATAGGAAATTCCGTCTAGAGGCCTCAGTTCATGTAGCGGGTTATTTGGTGTAAATGCCTCTTGGCAGGCGCTGTGTACTTGCTATATTACATGTGAACAGACACATTCTATTAGAGATCCTAGAGCAGTGGTTCACCTCCACTGCGCTATGCTATCACTGTGCTGGTCAGTTCAGGTGGTGTCATCTCACCCATCCTTTATAAAATACCCTCATCAGTCTTTCATCTAAATGGTTTTAAACTCCATTGATGACCATTATTTAAGATTTACCATTTTCTTCTGTTGGCTGGAATTCTCTAACAAGGATATTTTTGTCATCTCCTATAAGGATATTCATTTGTTTTGTTTTGCAGGACCAGGGTTCAAACTCACGACCTTGCACTTGCTAGGCAGGCACTTGTGCCATGTAGCTATCTCCCCAGGCTCCTGTCATCACCTATAAGAGTATTCTGAAATGCTATTTAGGGGCCTGGCGAGATGGCTTAGTGGTCTAAAGCGCCTGCTTGGGAAAGCTTGGTTAGCTTCAGGAACCGCGGTTCAATCCCCGGCACCACATGCTTCGCCAGTCCTGCCCTCGGGGCGGGCTGAGCCGGCCATGAATAAACAAATGAAATGCTATTTATACTAAAAACTGATAAGAGCTTGCTTCTTCTATATCAGTGTTTAGAGTAGTGATTTGAGGTCTGTGAACTTCTAATGTTGAGCAGTGAATCTTTGGTTGTCATATTTTTTTAAAATATTATTTGTATATATTTGATGTGTTAACTAGCCTGGTTTTTTAATGTTCATTTTGTTGCAGTAGGAGACCCTTCAAGTTGGACCTTTGTTCTCATATTTCAAGTTTTTGATAGCTTCATTGTTTAATGGCTCATCTTAGGCTCATCTTAAACATTTCCTGCCACAATTCTGGAATCACTCATTTCTGTAAAAATCCTTAGTTCTTTTTACCTAGAAAGTAGGATTTAGAGACCACAGTTAAAAGAATTGATCAGCACTACTGAGTTATAATTGCTTCTGAGCCTTTTTAGTGACTAAAAATAGCAAATAAACAATTTTTAAGGGGAGAAAAAACGTGATTCATACTGGTATTTCTAATTTGAATTTAAGATTATAGTGTTTTTATTTATATGATTTTATTTTTAGTTTTTTTGTCTTGTGCGAGTGAGGATTGAACCTAGAGTGCTGTACATGCTAGGCAAGTACTATAATGCTGAGCTTTATCCCCAACACTGTTGTAATGTTATTTTGAGTCAGGGTTTCACTAAATTGTCTAGGCTAGCTTTGAATTCCAATCTTACTGTCTCAGCTGGGATTTTAAGTTTCTGCCACTACACCCAGCCTGTGCATATGACTTTATACTAGTATTTTATATTTCTTTGTCTTAATGCTAGCAATCCTGTTTCCTAGAAACATAACAAATGACTTATTTGCTCAGTCCTGCCTAAGGTGGGGCCCGGCAGGATGGCTCAGTGGTCTAAAGCACCTGCTTAGGAAAGCTTTGGCGGCTTCAGGGACCATGGTTCGATCCCCGGCACCACATGCTGCGCCAGCCCTGCCCTTGGGGCGGGCTGAGCCGGCCATAAAAATAAATAAACAAAAGTTCTGAAACAAGAATGAATAAATAAATAAATAAATAAATAAATAAATAAATAAATAAATAAAATTTTTTAAAAGGTGGGGGGCCCGGCGAGATGGCTCAGTGGTCTAAAGCACCTGCTTGGGAAAGCTTGGGTGGCT